>CANUEX010014656.1:0-19160 GCA_948099535.1 Jatropha multifida
TTTTTTGTATGTGTACGAGCCCTAACTAAGAATGAAATTTTATTTTATTATGAGGAAATCGGTGATATATTATATTTGTGATATTTACTTATTTTTGTTGGAATATGGAATGCTCTTAAAGATGAACTTCGTGTTGGTTTACAAAATATTTGATTTTATCAGCACGCTTTCAATGTTTAATAAATATATACTTCTATTTGATTATTTAAAATGTTTTCAAGATTTGCTATTTGGCCATATGTGTTATTTTCTTAATTATCGGTTATTTAGACCACTGAGTCTTCCACTCAGTGCGTCGATTTTTATCACGCGCAAGTTGTGAGCTGTGGGTGCTTCATGAAGACCAAAAGGACAGCATCAGAGTAAGAGTGTAGCTTTTAAGTAGAATATGTATATTAATGTAAAATTATGGCATGTATAGACTTATGGTAACAAAATTGGGTTTGTAAATATTGAGAATATAAATAATGAGATTTATAGATATCTAAGTTTTATTATTAGAATTATTTGAATGGTGAATGTATGATGTTATATATTTATTTCTTGAATGGATAAAAATATGATAAGATGACTTGATCTTAAATTTTAGAAGTGCTTGCGACACATTGAGTTCAGTTGGAGTTTGGGGTTTGGAGAAATTATATTGGGAGTGTGTATATTTTCTTTGTGTAGCAAATTAATTTTTGGGAGAAATTTTCGTAGAAATTTCCTTAAACTTTATTTTTAAAATTTTAATTACTTGCCTCCTAATGAAAATCTAACCACTTCTAATATGTGAGCTAGAGTTAGTAAGTAGAATAAGACGATGCTCTGGCACCGAATGTGGCATCCGCTATCTGGTTCTCCAGGGTTGGGCGGTGGGTGTTATAGTCGCACTGTCAGAGTCACTCACTCGGGAGAGCTACGCCAATAAGGAGTTGAAGGGGCTGAAGGCAGAGACAGTGAGAAGGCACCGTTAACCTCTCTCTTTTCATTTTTCTGTTTTGGAATTTCAAACAGCTATAGGCTCTGGTAGCCACTTTTGGTATGTATGGGTTAGGTGCTACCCCAGTTTCGGTACCAAACATGCTTATTGTAGGATTTGTTATCCCTTTTATGTTTATCGAAATTTTGCTTGCATTTTTATTCTAATGAATGCTTTAGGTTTATGACCTACACTGAATGCTTGAACATCATATTTGGTTACCCACCTGTTGCATTAATTTGCCTATCTCATCTAACTTGGCACTGATCGCCCTATTTTCGAAATGAACCAGGCGCTGATCGCCATGTTTCCTAGACCGGCACTGGTCGCCCTATTTTTATCGAATCCGGCGTTGATTGCCCTGTTTAGTTTCTGAATTGGCGCTAGTCGCCCTTGAATTGTATTGAACTTGGCACTAACCGCCCTGTTTTGCTGGGTTGGTGCTGGTCGCCTTGATTGTTTGAAGTGACACTAATTGCCTCGATTGTGAATGGTCTAATGGCATTGATTGCCCTATTTTTTTCCTAAGTAATTTGGTGCTGATCGCCCTATTTCTTATGGATTAAACTTGGCACTAACCGCCTGTTCACTAGATTGATTGGCACTAGTTGCCCTATTTTGAATGAGTTTGGCATTGGTCACTGTATTTTTAAGGGATCTTGGTGCTGGTCGCCCTGGTTTTGGATGAATTTAGCACTGATTCCCCTGTTTGGTTTCTGAATTGGCGCAGGTTGCCTTGTTTTGTCTAAAAGAATTTGGAGTTGATTGCCCTATTATCTACTAAGTTGGTTGGCACTGGCTACCCTGATTCTGAGTGAATTTGGCACTGATCACCCTATTTTGTCTGTTCTGGCATTGGTCGCCCTGCTTTCTGGACTGTACTCGGTGCTACTTGCCCTGTCATCTCGTGTTTTGATATGAAAATCATGGTTAGTTAAATAGGATAAGTATGCATGATGCATGACATACCATTTCTGATGTTCTGGCTTAATTTTTGAGAGAGAGTCTGTGAGAAAACTAGGCTCGATATGCCAGTGTTTATTTTTCAATTTGGCTTTTTTCTCTCTTTTCTTTTAGTGGATTGTTGGCATGGTGCTACCTAAAATCGACGCAGGTAATTGTGATATCCCGACCCGTCAAAGCGATCTTAAGAGGGTTGGTAGAGCATGGCTCATGGCGAGCTTCTAGAATGACAAGCTAGCTAGGGTAGTGGAATGCGGGACACAGGAATGAATTGGATCATATATCAAAAAGTGGGTAACTAATCATTAGAGGCGCTTTTTGGTGAAATGGCTGGAGAGTTGGGAGAACTCTAGGGTTAAGTGTGCTCGCTTGACAGAAATCCTAGGATGGGTGAACTCCTGGGAAGTTCCCATTTCACCTGTGGGACAAAACCGTGCGGGTCTTGCCGACCTAGTATGGGATGGAACCAGCTTGATCCAAAGCGGACAATTCCTCTGGTGGTTGGAGTTAGGGCGTTACAGTAACCTTCAGGTCGGTGTCATTTTGGCACTTTGCCAGGCCAAAATAGTGCCATTTTTGGGCCCACCGGTGCTGACTATTGCTTGATTGGTGTCGGCGCCTTTTTGGCTTATGGAGGTTGAGGCCTATAAATACCTCATTTATGGCTCCAAAACACTTGTTATTTTGTGCCCTGAGGCCCTATTTTCTCAAATTTCACTCACTCTGCCCAAAAATAGGGCATTTATCAGTTATGGCATGCAAAGGTGGACCAAGAGGCTGACAAAAGTGCAGAAGATTAATTTAAGCCAGTACGGTATGGCTTCTTTGATGACGTTGAGGGGCTTGTCGATGGACCGCCTTTTTCGAATGCCTGTTTGCACCTGTAGGACCCACAAACTCATGTTTTTCAATTTAGTACTCACTTTGAGGAGATGTGTTTGACATATGAGGAGTTTGCGGCTATTTTAGGTTGTAGTTCTGAGAGGGCTTCGGTGGCTACATCGACCGAGACTAGGTTTTTCATGAGCTTTATGGGGATGCTCGGTCTCTTTGTGATAGAGGCCAGGGAGTTGGTGGTAGGAGATCAGGTGGATTTATAAAGGTTGGTGGAGTGGTATCTGGATCCACTTGGGTTTTATGACCTAGAGCACTAGAGGTTCAAGACTTGGGCTTTGGTTTTCTATTTGGTGAGTACCGGCATACTGACTGGTTCATTAGGCTGGGGGGATCTGAGGGTTGCAGACCTGGTCCTTCAGATGGAGTGAGGCATTGGGATTGCTAGTATGGCTTTAGCAAAGACTATTCTGAGCCTCGATTGAGCTTACAGAGTAGAGGGGATCTGGTCAGCTAGCCCGATCCTGCTTCAGGTAAGCATTCTCAAACTAACTTTTGTTTAGATAAGTTGCTTACTGAAAAAGGCTTATGTTTGGGTTGCATATGAATGCCTATTTCATTTTTGTTGTGATGGTGCAATGTCTAGTCTTGCAGGTCTGGTTGAGGGATCATTTGAGGTTAGTGAAGCCACCCAGTCACCGTCCTTATGCACCATCTCAGTATCATTCCAGGTAAGTCATGGTGAGGCTCGGGTTAGAGGATAAATGGTTGCAGTGGTTATTGGCGTTGAGGCCAAATCAGATTTTGTGGAGATGTGGTTGGTATGAGATTAGTCGGTTTCTGCTTCGGTCTGCTCGATACCAAATGGCTTATATGCTGGGTATGGATAGCATCACTTTCTACCCTGGTTCTAGGTTGATTAAGCAGATGGGGCATATTCAGGGTTTGCCGCTAGCTGGAGCTCTTTTCCGAGATATACAGATATCTCCTCAGATTAATGTGGCTATCTTGGGTAGCTAGTCGAGAGGGGCTGATGTAGTTGAGGCTGGAGTTTCTAGAGCAGGACTGCTGCTTATGAGGCTTGGTGGATTACAAAGCATGGTAGCCAAGAGAGGGAGCATAGAGCGACTCTGACACGGGAGATGGTCGCAAGACTCCGGACTATAATTGAGACAATTTTAGACTCTATCAGATGAGTTAACCTTGAGGACTTCGATGAATCTAGGGAGATGCCTCCAAGGCGGCGAAGATGGTTCGCTTAGTCCCGCGGTGCATGTCGACCTTATGTTGATAGGGTAGCATTTTTGTTTATTAACGTAGCCCATATTTTTGTGAGGGCCTCGAGATAGGATACTGACCCACGATGTGTAGAGGGTTCAATTGACACGTTTTTGGTTTGACACTCTATGTAATATGTATGCATAGGACTAATGCACATAGATAGATGCCTGAAGGATAGGGCTTTTGTGATTGTCTCTTTACATAGCTTGTGTTGATTTAAGATATGTAAAAAGGGAATCATTTTGACACCTTTTAGAAGGAAATTCAGTTTTATCCTTTATGAGATTGCTGCTTTTGAGCCTTAACTTTTGCCTAAGCTGCGCTTTCAGGTTTTCGACTTAGCAGGCTTTTCATTTTGCCTAAGCCCCCTGTCCTTACCGATTTTCAGCATGGCTTGATTTGTTTTGATTTTTTGATTTTTCTCATTAGCATAGAAAATATGAAATTTTGAAGTGAAGAGGGCAAAAATGTGTTTTTATTATTATTTTAACTGCATCCACAGATTGGGCTACCTACGTATCCTGTACTTTTGGAACATATTTTCGAGAATCAGGTCACCATAGTTCGGCCTTACAGTGACAGAAGGAGTCATTTTTTATGCTAATGCTTGAATGCATTCACACAATGTATCTTTTGAGTTTATCCAAGTTGCATGGATTGGTAAACTCGTTGCCATCTATGTCTAACAAGATGACGCCACCTCCGGAGAGGATTTTCTTCAGTAAGTAGGGGCTTGCCCAGTTTGGCCTGAATTTACCGCGGGGATCTTGCACAAGAGCTATGATTTTCTTGAGTACAAGACAACCTTCTTCAAGTTTTTGATCCCAGATTCTTTTGTTGAAGTGCTTGGACATTCTCTGCTGGTAGCTCTAAATCTGATTAAGAGCTTCTAGCCTTCTTTCGTCAATAGCATTCAACTAGTTGTAATAGGTCTAAACCCATTTTGTTTCAAGCAGCTGACTTTCTCTCATGACCCTAGCTGATCTGATTTGGACTTCGATAGGGAGGACTGCTTTTATCCCATATAGAAGTGAGTAATGCGTCACCCTGGTTAGCATCCTAATAGAGGTTTTGTATCCCTATAAGGTGAATGGCAGCCATTCATGCCAACTTCTGTGACTGTGAATTATCTTTTAGAGGATGTTCTTGATGGATTTGTTTGCTACTTCAATCGCTCCATTGGTTTGGAGCCTGTATGGTGAAGAGTGATGGTGCTGAATTTCATACTTAGTCATCAGGATGAAAATCTCTTTCTAAAAGTGAGTCCTATTGTCTGTTATGATCTCAAAGGGGACCCCGTACCTGCATATGATGTTTTTTTGGATGAATTGAGCTAGTTTTCTAGAGTTCAGAACATGATAGGATGCAACTTCTACCACTTAGTGAAGTAGTCGATGGCTACCAGGATGTACTCATGTTGTTTAGAGGACTTTGGAGTGATTCTGCCAATCACGTCAATTCTTCAAGTTGCAAAGGGCCATGGTGTAGGAGTAAGGTGAAGAGCCACTGGGGGCAGTTTCTAGAGCTTGGCATAAATCTGGCATTTATGACACTTTTGAACAAATTTGCCGCAGTTTGATCACATGGTCAGCCAATAATAACCCTGATTGGTGATTTTATGGGCCAGAGCCATTACGTTCATGTGGGGGCCTTCTTCTCCGCCATGTACCCATTCCATGATCTGTTGAGCTTCTTCTTCGGTTATGCACCTGAGATGTGCCTAATTCCATGTCCATTTGTACAGGATATCATTCTTGTAGAAGTAACTCTTTGATAACTCCCGTAGGGTCCTCTTGTCAGACTTAGAGGCACCTTTAGGGTATTCTTGCTTTTCTAACCAAGTCTGAATATCCCAGTACCAAGGCTTACCATCGACAAGCTAGAGATTGTAGCGATAGGCTGGCTGTTGGTGAATCTAGATTTTCAAAGGTTTGATGACCATATTAGGGCTGGCATCAACCATGGAGGCAACTATTGCTAGTGCATCAACAAACTAATTTTTGGTCCGTGGTAAATAGTGGAATGATAATTCTTTGAACTACTGTGCCAACTGATCTAGGAGTTGGAGATATGGGATCAAAAGTTGTTCTTTGATCTTCCATTTCTTAAGTGCTTGAGAGACTATTAGGATGGAGTCCCCAAAAACCGTTAGGCATCTGATCTAAATACTCATAGCTGCTTCTAATTCGACGATACAAGCTTTGTACTCCGCTTTGTTATTAGTGACCTGGAATGTCAACTTAATGCTGAAGGGTACTCATTCTCCATTTGGAGTTACTAAGACCACACCGATGCCATATCCCTGATGGTTAGCGGCCCTATCGAAATACATCTTC
The DNA here is from genome assembly GCA_948099535.1 of Jatropha multifida. Lineage (NCBI taxonomy): Eukaryota > Viridiplantae > Streptophyta > Magnoliopsida > Malpighiales > Euphorbiaceae > Jatropha > Jatropha multifida. Next base: position 6,379 of record CANUEX010014656.1, read on the forward strand.
CACTTATCTGTCTAAATCTGCAGGATGTCCTCATCCGAAAACCTGAGGTCTGCTAGATTGGCATCATCGGGAGATGTGGCCAAGAGATCTGCTATCACACTACCTTTGATTGCTTTCTTCAAAACAAATTTAAGGTCAAATGCTACAAAGATAGTTACCCATTTAGCCATCTTATTGTTCAGAATCGGCCTCTCCATAAGGAATTTCAAGGGACTCTGGTCAGTAATGACGTGAGTAGTGTAGGAGCAAAGATAATGCTGGAGCTTAATGCAAAGCCATGCCAAGGCTAGGCATCACTATTTTTCTTGCTGTACTTCAATTTTATCTCAAGCATCCACTTACTCAAGTAGTAGACGACATTCTCTTTGTGAGAATTTGATGCTTCTTATGCTAGCATAGCCTCGATGGCTTCATCTGTTACTGACAAGTAGAGGAGGAGTGGCTTTCCTGGTCTAGGAGGCTGGAGAAATGGAGGATAGAGTAAGTATGCTTTGATCTGTTCAAAGGCTTTCTAACATTGGTCATCCCAAGCTTTTAGGGCATCTTTTCTTAGTTTCTTGAAGATTGGCCCACAGGTGTCTACTAGTTATGAGATAAATAGACTGATATATTGAAGGCGGCCTAAAATTCCCCTAATCTCCTTTTCTATTTTAGGAGGTTGCATCTCAATGATGGCTTTGGATTTTGCTAGGTCAATCTCAATCCCTCTTTTAGATACCAAGTAGCCTAAAAGATACAATATGGAGCTTCGAAGAGACACTTGGTTGGGTTGAGTTTCAAATTGTATTATCAGAGTCTGGAGAAGAACTACTCGAGGGCAATTAGGTGACTTGGTCCATCCTTGGTGTGGACAGCATGTCATGAACATATACTTCTACATTCTTATGCATCAGGTCATGGAAGATCGTGGTGGCCATCCTCTGATAAGTGGCACCAGCATTATTTAGACCAAATGGCATCATCCTATAGAAAAAAAATACCCCATTCTGTGATGAATGAAGTTTTCAATTTATCTGGTCAATTGACTGGTATCTGATTATACCCCACATAGAGATCTGTGACTGAAATCATACTAGGCCCTGCCATTCTATCAATAAGTAGGTCGATATGTGGTAGAGGGAAGTCATCCTTAGGACAGGCCTTGTTTAGATCTTGATAGTTGTGTAAATTCTGATCTTGTCGTCTTTCTTAGGAACTGCTTTACGCGCTCCTCCAGGGACTAATTCTGTAAAGTTTCTTGGATGGGCTGTATTAGGTTTGTGGGGTCTAGTTCCACTTTGTCAGTAATCATGTAGAGGTTAAAGAGAGAGGTCTCCGTGTTGTCCTCCCAATCAGTCTGGAGCTTGAAGAGAGGCTCACGGTCTTTTATTGAGAGCCTAATATCAAAGAGAAGTTCAAAACTAGGGATTAGTTTTTTGGTTAAAGGGCAATACCATGGTTCTTAAAAGAAATATAGGGTTTTGATTCCCCCTCTTTGGTAAAGTAACCATTAAGGGTTTTGAAGCATGGGCGCATAAGAATGTCCCTTGTTTCACCTCTCATTATCGCCTTCTATTTGGCATTTTTTGCCTCTTCTCAATCTTCCTCTGTTGGCTTAAATCCAAGACCAAAAGGAGGTTCAGCAATCGAATATTCAGTAAAGGAGGCCATACCCTACTGGTTGCGGCCCAATCCCATTCCTGGAATGTAACACATGGTTCTCAACATGTTAGGCACCATAGGGTTACTGTAGGAATCAAAGTCCATTGGAAAAATTTCTTTACTCAACACTACCTTGATAAATTGAATTGAGTCGAAGGAGAACCCTAAGAATGGGTAGACTGGTGGCTTAGGCTGAATTTCTAATATTGGGGCCAAAGAGGGAATTTCTAATCTTCCCACCAAGTCTCCTTTGATTGTCAGTACTTCATTTCCATAGGGGAATTTTAGCTTTTGATGAAGAGAGGAGGCTACTGCCTTAGCCTTATGAATCCATGGCCTTCCTAGAAGTAGGTTGAAGCAAGCCGGGACATCCACTACCTAAAAGGGGATGGTTATTACTGCAGGCCCGATTATGACCTCTAGCTCGGCCACACCCAATACTTCCCATATGGTGTTGTCATATGCCCTCACTATATGATTAGAAGGCATGAAATCTTCAGCAGTTAACCCCAAACAACAAGCTACTTTCAAAGGGAAAATATTCAGTGTTGACCTGTTATCTACCAGACCATAGGCACTATTTTACCCCTGGCTTGGATTGTGACATAGAGAGCATGGTTGTGATCTACTCCAGCAGGGATCTCATGGCCTAAAAGTAGAGAGCCATTGCTAGAGGGTTTCTTGTGATGGAAGCCAACAAAGCTTTTGGAGTGATATCAGTAGATGTTTGACACTATTTATCGCCTTGACCAGAGTTTGGCATTGTACAAAGGAAGATTGAATCAACCCCTATATAAAAATGTTTGCCTTGGTTTTCTTTAGCTGGTCCAAAACCAAATTCTCAAGCTGGGGTCCAGAGCTTGAATGGGGCATGTCCTTGGCCAAGGTGGTTGGATTGGGTAAAGCTTCGGGAGGAGGAGATGGGTATTGTCTCCCGCTCTAGGTGATGGCATTGATTTCCTCAAGCATGTCAGGTCTATGATGCAGCATGAGTTGTCCATGATTGGGCGGACTAGGGAGGCCAAGTTAGAGTCTGACTCCTGGTGGATCATGTGGATGTTGTTTTAGTGTTGGGGTGGGGGAGTGGCTTAGTGTTTATGTTCGATCTGGGTCGAACAGGGAGTATTTGGCCACTCTCCACCAAGTCTTGGATTTTGTCTCAGGGTCTTACAGTCAGCAGTCTTGTGCCCAGGTCCCTAATGGAAAGAGCAAAAAGAATTGAGGTTGTAGTGTTTTGGAACTGGATTTGGTAGGGGTCTGGGTTCTAGGGGTTATATCAACTTGTCATCCATAGCCTTCTAGAAGATAAATGAGAGGGGAACCCCAAGATCCTTGAAGTTGCATCTGTCTAGTTAAGCAACTGGTCTTGGTGGAGGAGGAGGTTGTTGTCTCAAGCCAGTCAAATTGGCCACCTCACCACCTTTTTGAGGGGGAGGAACTGTGTGATAGCTGGCATATGGCTTCTTATATCTGGAGGAAGAAGCTTGATCAGGTCCTCAATTTTAGTTACGGTGGCAATAAGAGAGTTACTCAATTTTAGTTCATGTCTTATAAATAACTTTTTTAAATATTACACCAATTTTTTTTATCTTATTATGGTTACTTATATACCTTTGACCATTTTGAGCAAGAGAGTTATTTTCATATAAACATAATAAGATCACTTCAAACCATTATTATTTATTTTTATTTATTTTTTTTTACAAATTGAAATATCAAAAATTTTTAATTTCAAAATTTTTTTTATTTAAATTTTAATTATAAAATTTTGGCCAATAAAATCGTGCCACGTGATATTTATTTGGGTCGAAAATTAATTTGATTTGTGCAAAATTGCTCGAAAAATCATTAAAATTGAACCAAATATTAAATTAGACTCGAACAAAATATTTTTACCAAATGTTACTGTGCATTACTATTTGATCTGCACTGAATTCAAATGGACGGTTTGTTCATTTCAATTATTGATAGAATGGTTCTTTCCTTTTTCTTTCTTTCTTCCTACCCTTTTTGACCTATATTGTTATTATTATTATTATTATTATTACCCATTTCACATCTTCTTCTTCCTCTCATCGACACATCCTCTCTCCCTCTCCTTCTCACCATTTCTCTCTCACTCACTCTCCAACCAGCTCTTTCTTTCTCTCTCTCTCTCTTAATCTGTGCATGCCAGCTCCGCCATCGCCACCGCCACCAGCAACGCCGGCAGTAGCTCCACCGCGCCACGGCCACAGCCTCTCCTTCCTCATCGCGCGCCGCTCCTCCTCCTTCCCTGTCTCGCGCCGCCCGACAAACAACAGTGACGCGACGCTAGCTCCAGCTAGCCACCGTGTCGCGCTTCCTCCTCCTTTCTGCGGGTTGCACAGTCGCTCCAGCAGCCCCGTTTTCCTCCACCATCAGCAGCTCCGTCGCGCGATTCAGCCAGTAAGGCTGTAGAAACCGCACCGTCTCCACCGATCTAGCCACCCTTAGCCGCGTCTCTACTGCGATCCAGCCATCGGTGACCCGATCTCAGCCCCTCGAGTCCTATCCCAATGAACTCAGTCCCGATCTACACGTTTCCGGCCACTTCAGTCGCCATCCGAGACCCAATCGTCACCGAACAATTATTTTCGGGACTATAAATAATATTTAAAGGGTATAAAATAATTCTCAAAAATTTATTTAATTTATTTCAATAATTTTAATGGTTGATTTTATTATTTTTGATGAATGGTTGAATTGATTGGGTGTTGGTAATTTCTTTGAGATTAATGGTGTTGTGGTTAATTTGGTTGATTGAATTTGGTTATTGTTGCTGAATGGTTGAATTATCGGCTTAGTATTTTATGTTATCGATTATGGACTACAACTTATTTTAGCTTGGATGGTGTTGATGCAGTGATGGATTTAAGTATTGGATTTTGATTAGTTAAAAATTATTATGGGATTTAAATTAATTAAGAGAATCAATTAAGTAAATTAAGAAAGGAAATTAAATTAAATATTTGGTTGATGAATATTAATTTGGTGGAGGGTTTTGAATCGTGACTGCGATTCAAATCAATTGACTACAAGAGTCGTATAATTAAAATTGGAGGATCTAGTTAATTAGATCAGATTATGTTAATAGTGGATTATTAGGTCAATAAATATTATTGATAAAATATTGTTAAGGTTTTAGTGGGTTAAAATTATTTTTGGATAATTAATCAGATCTGAACAAATTATTATAAGAAATGAATGTTGTGTTCTGCAGAAGTAAATTAAAGGTTAGAATATGTGAATTATATTTCAACAAATTTATTAGGTTGATATAGGCTAATGAAGTATTGAAATTAATAGATTTTAGTTAATGAGAATAGAATTAGTGGATTTTAGTTAATTACGGTTAATTGGAGGATTAATTGAATTCTTAAAGTTTGATTAAAATAAAATGGATTGTGGTAATTGAGTTGATGAATTAAATTAATTTGAGTTAGAAGAGGATTATAGGATTATTCAAGTAATTAGGATGTGGACCAGTAAGTCTTAAGTTAGGTAGAATGTTTTATTAAATTAAAATAATTTAGGTTATTAGAATAATTTAATTAAAGGAGTTTATGGTAATAATTGCAAATATATAAATGGATTTTGGTGGAATTGATTGAGGATGTATGAAGAATGAATTGTTGGTGCATTTGATTTGAATCTTGGAATTATAGTTGGTTAATTCAAAAATAAAAATATGGATATATTTTTGAGGATTATTAGAATTAAGATATTAAATGGTTAAATATAAGAATATACATCGTTGTGATTATTAAGGATAGAATAAGGTAAATAAATTTTACTACTGATAAACATGTGGATACTATAAATAAATTAAGTAAGAAGGAAATTGATTGATGAAAGGATGATATTTAGAATTGGGCTAGTATTGTGTGAATTCTAATGGAAGTAAGATTAAATTATTTTTGAAGGCTATAATAGAAAGTTAAATTAATTAATATTTAGCAAGTGAATAGTGCAGAGTTCGGATTAGTTCTAACCGTTAGGTTAGAATAAAATTTATTAGATTAATTTTCTATTTTCTTTGTTTTAGTTGGAGGTCTGACAAATTATTCCCTTCTCTATATTTTTAATTCTTTAGATCGTCCAAGTTCGTCAGCTGTTCCTTTGAGCCAGACTCAGAATTAGGATTTGAATATCCTACAAGCACTGTGAGTAATAGTAAATAGTGCATGATATGCATTCATGGTATCATGATTTTATTTCACTATAATTTTACTATATTATATCATTATATATTTTTATATATCAAATTATATTATGTTATTGTTTAAATATCGTATTATTATATTGTGTATATCATTATTTATTATTATTCATTGAGTTGTAAAACTCACCCCCCTCCTTACCTAACATTTCAGAAAGTAGGAGTTCTATCCAAGACGGTTAAAGCTCTGTAATCTTTTCTACAGGGCTACAAAGTATATTTCTAATTTATGCAGCTATTTAAATATTGTATCGCTACTTTAAGTGATTCTCTATTTTCGGATATTTTTGTCGAACTCCGCTGTTATAGATGATGTGTATTCAGAATAATATAATTTATGGGGGTGTATTATGTAAGTTATGATTTTAAATATATATCTGGATGCTTGTATGATCAGTAGCCATGATATAATTGATGTGTATATTTTTTTTCGGGCCCGAATTATGATGATTTAATTGAGAGAATAATTATTGGGCCGAGGTTAAGTGGTTACTGGACTCGTACAGGTAACTTGAATTGGGCTCACAATTAATAAAGAACAGTTAGACTCGTGTGGATTTTATAATTCAGGCTTACTATGGGTCTCGGGGACCTTAAGCTTACCTAGGTCCTAGTGTCAGTCCAACTCATGATTTTGGGTCGTGACACAAATTCACACATAACCTATAAAATCCTAAAACCATATAAGTTATAACTTGATATTCTTTACCTCAATTCATTAATTCCTAAAAATCACAGTTCCTAATTCGATCAAAAGTCACCAAATAATGATTATCAAAATTTTAAATTTTACCTAGATTATGTGAAATATACTTCTTCCAACCTTCATAATCGATTACTTTCTTAATATTAAATACTATCATGACCCTATCCACTCTTACTTATCTATTTATTAGCCTAAATCTCATTTCAATAATTGAATAAACTAACACTTCAACCTCTTTGTCATCCATCAATTTTTTTTTTGTATATAACATATTTACCAATTATCTTTAAAAGGTTATTTACTTTTATAAAATCATGGATCATTATACCAAAATCCTCGCTTACATAACATCTAAACTTCAATAGGTTCTTTAAACATCAAAAGATAATTTTATGTGGAATTCAATTCCTACTAATATCATATTAATTCACAAGGAGCCACAATTATGCAACATCCCATATTTGGCATGCAAAATTTAAAATAATTTATTTCTTATTGAGAATATCATAACCATCCTTATTACCACACGTCTCATAAATGACTTATAAAAAAATTAAGATATACTTGCTCCGCAAAGTATTATTATTCCTTAAAAGTAGTGATCATTTCTCATATTCAAATAAATCACCTCAAGTTATATATCATTTATATCTACACTCGTGCAAATATATACTATACATTCTTTCCATTTCATCCAAGAAAATATTTCTCCTTATAACTATAATTACCACATGTCCAAAATTCATATAGTTCTCATTAGAATTCTTATACTATAATCGTAAGTCAATTATTTAAAATTTGATATCCTCAAATTCAAATTATATAGTATATTCACTTGGTGATTCTAAAAACTCATTCCCAATATATCCTTCACCAGGTACTTATGTATATATGTTCATGTTTCATGCATACATATCATATTAAACAAACAATAAATACATGACATCTCATATTTCATGTAAATGTCATTTTTATATATAACAAATTCATAAATCGACATACTTTCATAATACGATGAATCAAATACATGTAAATTTATTTTCATATACACAACAAGCTTTTGATCTTTCAATTTCAATTTCATTTTGTTTTTAGTAAATCTATGCTTGACAACCAAATTTTCTTATATCAAAACATCCAAGAATGGAAAATTTTCATAATACAAATCAAATCAAATTCAAACATACACATATTACTTGGAAATCATACCTACTCCAAGGAAAGAAAGATATAAATCCTTTTATGAATAAGAAAAATCATAACATCTCTAAAAACACATCAAAACTTTATCCTTAACTATTAAAAATTCTCCAAAGAGTAACTCTTCTAAACCATTTGAAAGGATATAATTAAAAATCATTAATAATAAGCTTTAAACATAATACCTATTATGATATTGCTCTCCAATAGTAGGTCATAAAACTATCATAATCTAAAACATCTGTCTAGATTCTATATCCAATTAAAATTCATTAAAGATCTGCTTCGGAGTCATATTACTTACAAAACTTATATGGTATGTATTTAACTTAAATCACTTATATACTTACTCCAAACAAATAAATTCTCTTCCTTCAATGTAATCTTAGAATTGCCTAAACATATGCTTTGATACCACTAAATGTAACACCCGCCGCTTGATCTCAGAAGATTAGACGGCATGCGTCACATTCGGTACCAGATCACCATCTTATCTTACTTAATAATTCTAAAACATGTATTAGAAGTTGTTAAGTTTTCATAAGGAGGCAAGTAATCAATTTTAACATATTTTTTATTAAAAACTAAATAAAATATTGTAGGGAATTCCTAAAGAAAAATTGTAAGAGTCTCTCCCAAAAATCAACTTGCCACACAAAGAAAATAGAGATACTTCCAATATTTATCCTCCAAGAACCAATACTCCAACAACACAATAAGGTGAGTAGCACTTCTAAATATTCATGATGTCATCCATACAATGAATTAATTTCTAATAACTATATATTTAAATTCATAAAATAATATTTCTTGATTAATCACACAATTAATTTACAAACTTGTTATATATACAACCTCTTAAACAATTTTATACATGCCATAAATACATTCTACACATGTCCTACCCAAAATAAAACCTCTCCTCTAATGCTAAGCCTCTGGTCCTCGAGTAGCATCCATTGCCCCTAACCTGCGAGTAATAAAAATCCACGTGCTGAGTATATTATTCAGTGGTGCTAAATAAATTAATAATACAACAAATAAGGTTGCCTAAGCAACAAACTTAAAATATAATTTAAAATACTTAAATCATATATAAAAAATACCGAAAGTATATAAATCAAATTAAAGTGTTCCAAAAATCATAAATAAGAACATTCGTTGAGCTAAATCCATTGTATGTCAAATAAAAGAAAAATCCTATTAATACAAATATTTTCATTTTCCTTCATTACAAAATAGAATGTATTCTTAGTTGAGGGCTCATACGTATACTGAGAGAAATATAATCAGATTCGATTTTAGAAATATCAGAGACAGAGATATGGCCTATGAAAGCACCACAAGAGAATTGGCCTGTGAAAGTGCCATCAGAGAATTGGCCTGCAAAAGCGCCACAGAGATAATAAGCGCGTTCGCTTATTCAGAAGGCATCTAGAGCCTGGCATATGATCATAGTATATAATATAACAGAGAGGCATTGAAGCCGAGCATGCTCATATATCGAATTACACCTCATCTTACCATATTTCAACCATGCATACCTGAGCCCAAATCATATTATTTCTTCATAAATCATTCCCATTTCTTATAACTTATTTCATAGCAAAACCCTTTCCATAACTTCAATGTTTTTACTTTAAATTTCCTTAACTTACAACTTCATTAAAATGCCAAAGTCATACTTATGAAATTCAAAGCTTTTCTTTTTCAAAATATATACTTAAAATACAATTCAAAAATAGTTAACTAAACCTTAAAAGTATTAGTTATAATCAAATGTCCTTAAACCCCTTCCTTCACCTTTTTAAAGTATCCTTTAAGTTGTGAAAAGTTGATAATAAACTTAAAACCAAATGTATCAAATACTATTCAAAACAAACTTAAACTTATTTTTCTTAACTTCTTTAAAACTTACAACTTGTATCATTTACCATTTTTCATACTTAGTAAATTTAAAGCATACATATTCAAAACATATACTTAATATACAAATCAAATTCGCTTATTAACACCATTTAAATACTTACTAGTATATATATAAACATAAAACACTTCTCATTCATATTTAAAGCTTTCTTTTAGTTCTCCAAAATCATAAATACTTTAAATTAAAAACGGAGATTTAAACCTCCAATTAAATACTTATTAAATAACACTTAATAAAACTATAAAAAAACATTACTTAGGATTAAGTAATCATAAAACCCATTTTTCACACTTTCAAAGCATTCTTTAAGTCATGAAAAATTCATAATGGACTTAACAAAATGTAACAATTATCATTCAAGAATACACTTATCAAATATCAAATTATAAGCAAATTTAGGCAAATAAATCAAAAGGTGACTCATGCCCTTCAACTAAAAGGTTTCAGTCTCTTTTGGGAAAAGAAGAAAGGATTAATTCCTTTCACATTTAAGCATGTTACCATGCTTAGAATTCATTCCAATTCTCTTTAAACAAATCAAATATCAAAAATCCAAACATGAAATACACAATCTCCAAAAATTCATCAAAATCTATAAATTAAAAACTTTAAAAAAAATAAAAGGAAGTGAAAGAATATAGGCACTAACCTTATAAAACAAGCTCAATTAAGCTTAGAAAGCCTCACTCTAACTTCCCCTTTAATTTAGAGGAGGGTTCTCAAACCACCTCAAAGTAGTAAACAATTTATATTAAAATCAAGGGAACACAAAAAGAAGAAGATGGAGCATGATTTAAACATATTCTATTATATATTTGCTATGAAATCCACATTAAAACTCTTAGAACTAAAACCACAACTTACTTGTTTAGTAGCAATTCTCCAAATTTCTCGATTCTAATCACCAAATAACTTCTTTAGCTTAATTCTTCAAGTTCTATCAATAATTAGGTGGAAGCCCGTGCTTTGCGTGGGATACTTTTTTGCTTTATTATTATAAATTATGTTTCAAGATACTTTTTTTTTGTATATATAAAAATAAATATTTCTAAAAGAAATAAATCTTATAATTTTGGAGAAATGAAAAAGTAAATAATATATATATATATATATATATATATATATATATTAAAATAGTGTTAATACATTAAATATAAAAATCCTAGACAATAAATATTAATTGAATTATTTTTGTAGAATTATAAATTTGAAAACATACAAAAAGAATTTCATCTATAAAGATGATAGTAATAAAAATTAGTATAAATAAATAGATAAAAAATTAAACAATTCAAACTAAAAAAATTTAAATATTCAATATAAATATAGTTAAGTATTTTAAATAAATAACAATTTCTCAAATTAAAAAGTATTTTAAATGATCTAAGAAAAAAATAAAAATTCAAACTTGAAATATAGATATAGATAATTATTGTTTTTTTTAAAGGATATAAAAAATTATTGTTAATGAATACTAATTTTGAAAATATGATTATTTAGATATAATTTTTAATATTTAGATAATAAAATTAAAATTTAAAAGGAAAGAATATTATTTTGACTATAAATGATAAGGTACCTCAATTTTTTATTTATTAAATATATTTATTTTTAATTTATTGAATTATTTTGCTATTTTAAAATGTATTTATTGAATTTAATATTTCTTTGCTCTCTCTCTCTCTCTCTCTATATATATATATATATAAAAGAGAATTCACCTTGATCTAAATGACAAAATAATAATAATAAATAAATAAATAAATAAATTATATTTCTCACCTCAATTTATTAATTCAATTTTAGTGAAACACTTTCAAAACTCAAATGCTAGAATTATATATATTATTATAATAATAATTACATGAATTAAAATGTAATACCTTGAAATTTTTATTTCAAAATAATTCCCATTTAAATTTAATCATTAAATTATTGGCCAAAAATATTACACCACGTAATATTATCGGGACCGAAAACCATTTTGGTTCGCCCTAAAATTAATCGGGTAACCATTAATCAAATAAAAAACCAATATTTTTTTATTAGACCGAATTAATTAAAATTAAACCCAAATCGAATATTTTTGAAAAATACTGTGTGTTACTATTCTTTTCTCCCCGACAACCTAACGTTGGATGATTTGTTTTTATTAATAATTTTAACTTTTTTATTTTTTTTATTTTTTCTTTTTCTTTTTCTTTCTTTCTTTTCCTTTCTTTCTCTTTATGGCTTCTTCTTCCTTGTGTTTGCGCAAAAACCCAGCAGCTCCTCTCCCTCTCAACTCACTCTCTCCTTCTCTCCCTGCTGCTCTCTGTCTCTATCTCTCTCCACTGCGCCGACCACCGCGCCACAGCCACCAGCCACGCCTCAAGCTCCAGCTCCAGCTCTCTCTCTCTCTCTCTTACTCTTTCTCTCTCCCTGCCGCTCTCTGTCTCTGTTTCCCTCTCTGCACAACGCCAGCCACCTGCAGCGCCGCCAGATCGCCACAGCAGCTCCACTGCGTCTCTGGCTTCTCTCTTTCACGCATAGCAGCAGCGGTCCTCGTCGCGCCACCATTTCCAGTGAGCTCCAGCAACTCCTTGTCCCTCGCGTCGCGCCGCCTTAAGCCACCACTTGCTCCTCCGCGCGCAACCTTGGCAGCAAACTCAGCAGCGGCATCTTCTCCTCGACCTCAGCCTGCTTCTAACAACGTCGACACCACCAACCATCGTCTCCTCCTCCGATTCAAGGATTTATCGGGACTTTGATATTTATTGAATATTAATTTTATTATTTTCAGAATTTATTTAGTTAAATTTTTTATTAATTAGTTTGTTAATTTTATAATATTTGGTTGAATGATTTTATAGTAGTTAATTATTTTGGTTAGTAGATTAATTTGTGGATTATATATTGTTTGGGTGAATTTTAATATTTATGGTATTGTTAGAATTTTTTATTATTTGATTTTATTATATTGTTAGGTAATTGATTAGTTAATTTTTAGTATTTAGTTTGAATTTTAGTATTTTGAATGAATAATTAGTTAAATAGAGCATTTGTGGAAATTGATTTATTATTAG
>CANUEX010014689.1:0-10790 GCA_948099535.1 Jatropha multifida
ATTATGATCTCACTGAAATTTTGGCAAGAGGGAGTCAATCCAAACCAGGCGATCTTTCACTTTCAGGATTACAAGAAGAGATCCAAACGATTAAGCAAGAACTCATGTAGATTAAAATTAAGCAGAAAAAAGATTCAGAAGCCCTTCAATTTCTTCTGTTAAGTCATCCTGCTTTCCCCAACCAGAATTCTGAACAAAAGCCAGTGTTACAGGGACCTCAAAACCTTCCTGAAGACTTCATTTGCATTTTGAAACAAATAACTTCGCAGAAATATTTTATCAAGATAACAATGAGTTTTCAAGATAACTTTCAGATTGACACTATTGCACTCTTTGATACTAGAGCAGATCTCAATTGTATTAAAGCAGGAATAGTGCCACAAAACTTTCTCGAAACCACGAGTGATGGCCTTAGAACTGCAAATAATGCTGCTCTAAAAATCAAGCATAAATTTGAAGCCTCTGTCCTCAATAATGGTGTCCACATAAGAACCACATTTCTTATTACTGAAGACATTTCATATAGTGTCATCTTAGGAATTCCATTTATCAATATTATCACTCCCTATCAAGTTGATCATACCTTCATTTCCTCCATTGTCAGTAACACTAGGCTCATTTTTCCATTTGTAGAAAAGGCAAAATTTCAAAATTTAGATCTTTTGAAAGCCCATTCTATTCGCATTTAGTTTTATTTCATTTTTGTTTACTAACCTTTTCTTTTTCTTTTTCAAGATGGATAGAAAAACAACAAAGTTTGGTTCGGTCACTTTGCCAGTTTTCCCAAAAGGAACAAATTTGTCATTTAAAGTTCTTCCTAGAAGTCAGATAGATGATACCCAACAATGCATTCTAGACAACATCTGGAATGCACGAGGGGACTGTAGTAAGACATTAGTCAGTCTAAATGCATTATCATATTATTTTAGCCAGATTTCCAAAGCTCAGATTATCCCAGAACAATCTAGCAGAGGAAAACGTACAAGTAGCCAGATACAAAATTCTAACCAACCAGAATATTGCAACAATTGCAATATAATGGTAAAAAATTTCACATCTCTTTGTCAACAGATTCATCAAGAAAATCAAAATCTCAAGAAGAAAATCAAGATTCTCTCTACCCCACTGGTAGATGAGAAAAGACAGCACCTAACCCCATTGGTTAAACCAACTTCTTAAATCACAATAATAGTAATTTCTAATCATTCTAAAATATTAATCGCAGCATGTCTACCGAACCAGGCTTACACGGTTAACATAATCCCTTCTTAGTTTAAGCTTCTGTGATGTTTATGGTTTAGAAGCCATTTATCTATTTTACGTCAACTCACAATTTAAGTATCAATTGATGTTAGATAGTAAAACCAATTGTATATTCATACTCTACATTGAAAACATAGCATTTTGCTTCTTGAAAACTCAGGTCACCAGAGTCACCGCCAGTGCCGCTGTCCACCGTGACCGCAGCATTTATGAATTCCAAAATTCCTCAAAATTTCCATATTGGTTGTAGCTTTTTATATAGAACTCAATTCCCTAACCAATTTCATCATCTAAGGCTTATTTTATCAAATTCGCAAAACTTGTTCAAATTGAAACCTAAGTTCCAAATTCCTTTAAAACTCAACCAATAACTAATTCATTCAAGGGAAGTTAACTCAAAATAGTAGGGATTGTTTTACACTAACCTGAGTGAGAGAAAATTTGTTGGAACATCAAGAGGCAATGAAGCGAGCTGCATTGATTGATGAAGAACGGCTGCTCATTCTTATTGCGCTTGCTAGAAAAGAAGAAGAGAGATACAAACAGCAGAGAGATAGCATGGTAAGGAGCTCCGGTCGACCCAACTCGAGCCCAAGTGACCGTTAGCCACTGTCGTTCAAAGCGAAGAGGAGAGAGGAAGCCAACATAGCTTCTATCCCTTATTGTTGTGTTAGGATCGACAGGAACAAAGAGAGAGAGTGTGTGTTGGAGAGGCAACGATGGTGTGAAGAAGCTCCAGTCGGCGAAGCTTGAGCTCCAATGAAAGGAAAAATCAAGAGGAAGGAGAGGGGTTGTCAGCACTAATGGGAAGGAGAGCAAGATTAGGTTAGGATGAAAATGGGTATTTTCTATAAACTAGGACTTTTTAGTTGATTCTAAGTTGATTTGGGTCCAAATTAGGTTTGATTTGGTTTTTAGTTGATTTTCTCTTACTTGCCAGTTTGGTTCATTATGAAAACATACTTGCATTTAATTTTGTCAAATAAATTCACAAATTGTTAATTTAAATAATAGTCATGTATATATTTTAATAATTGATGTAATATTTAAAATTCAATACTAATTTTTTTTAAAAAAAATTCTTTAGAAGATTCTCGACTAGATAGTTCGATAACAAACTTTTGGGCTTGAGCCCAATGCGAGTTTAGGCTTAAATTAAAATTATTCAGCTCATAGGTCCATGAGACCAAAATATGAATTTTCATTTAATTAAAATTTGAAATTTTTTAAAATAAAATTTCGGGATATTTCAGTTCTCCCCCTCTTAAGACAATTTGTCCTCGAATTGAATTTAATAAGGAATAATAGGAATAGAGATACAGTTAATGTTAAGATTATAATAAGATATACTTTAGATACAAAAAGGACAATGTAAGAATAAATAATATAGATTGAGCAAAGGGAGGAGGTGTAGTATTTTGACTGTACTTCTATTGTCAACCATTATTTTTCTTTGCTATGAAAGCTTCCTCTAATAACTGTGAGAGGATTATTTTACTTCAAACCAACCATTCTAAAACAATTTCTCTTAGATTGATTTAGTTACAAGGTTCTTTATTTAATCCATACCTTCCATCTCAATAGCTCCCTAAGACCTTATTTACTTCTCCCTTTAACTTGTAATCCAAAATAATTAATGCACACATATTACCGAAACACTAATCTTACGAATAAGATTTGCTACTTTGAGGCATACATTTCTAATTTCTCAAACCAAGAAAAATGATTTGAACGATGTGAATGAGATCTAACTTAATCTTTAAAGTATTCTCTTATCCTATACTAAGAGAACTTAATATTCAAGCATTTTTTGAATCTAAACATTTATAACTTGTTTATTTCGCACCTGTCTATACCAAGTACTTAGAAGAAAACTATCAAGATTTCTAATAGTAGGATCATATATACATATATCAATTCAATTTATAATACCATTCGAATAAATACTACATAGCTTGAGGAGGCAGTATTTGTCCAACTTCTCATTAAGTTACTTATGTTTCTATATCCTGCCATATGCCGATACACTGCTAGCTTACTTCATAATTACATTCCATCATTAAATGATATTAAGATTGCTACCAAATGAAAGAATGAGTTTAAAACAATATTATCGATTAAACCCCAATAAAAATTTATAAAATTCTCCAACCTAATTATTACCTCGCACCAACAAACCTCAAATTTCAAACCAAAGGTAGCAATAGAGGTATCAGTCCCTTTTTTTTGTCTTATAAGATATTGATTTATGATTTTATTTCCTAACTCACTTCAAATAAAAGCCATGAAGATTCCATACAGCTATTGCACTTCTCATTCAGCAAGATTAATAAGAATTTTCTAAAATTCCAAATGAATAGTAGTTTAAAACTCAACTAGCTTATTAACAAATAAATACTCTAAATACTCTTATGTTCTGTTAAGAACACAAATATAACATTCCTTCATTATCCAGTAAATAAGTAACTCCTTAAAACAAGTACATTAAGTAATAAGAATTCCTTGCTCTAATCGCTTTACATCAAGAAATCACATTTATTCACATTCGTTGTTACCTCAACTATATCCCCATGATTCTTTATTAATTCTCATCTTTGGTTATTATTATCAGTATTACTTGTCATTTGCACTTATTACACCTATACGCTTAATATACAGGTTCGATTAGTATAACCCATAAAATTTTTCTAACTAGATACTATCAAGCTAAAGGAGTAAGAGTTTTCTTACTAGATTCAATACATTTCTTGCCCAATAATTCCTTTTCTGATCAAAATTTGACTCATAATATGTATATTCATACCATAAACTATAATTCAACAATCAATTAAAATGGCTACTGCCAACTCAAGAAAATTAAAATTCTTAATTGAATTACATACTATGTACACTAATTAATTATTTACTATCAAGAATTTATTTTACCTTCTCATATAAATCAGATCAATGCATTAATTTTGAACAAATGATTAGATTAGCTGCCGCCACATTGAAATCAATCTAATTTCTTAAAGGAAATTAAAATAACTAAATATGCTTATAAATTTTCAGTTGTGCTTATACTTAACAATTTAAAAAAAATTTCTTCAAATTTTCATGTAAATAGTACCTTGGATTAAAGCTAACTACTATCACAATTGTATTACATCATCTTCCAAACTAAAATCATTTTGTTCATCTTAAATTATTCGGTCCATAAAATCAACTAGCATAAAAGAGTTGGCAAATAACTGAAGTAGACTGTCCGTTCACAACCTATTCTAACTTAATTACAATGTAATCATTGTCCAAAGAAGAGAGCTTATTTGCAACATCAAGACAAATTCCATTTAAGCGAAGCTCATGCAGTTTCTCTAATTTGTTGCAGCCAATCAAGAAGAACCACAGTTATCTAATCAAAATTCGTTTTCCCTATGCTAATTAATTCATTCCCCATCTACGGTTTAACGTTATTCATCATCTTCTACATTCATCTTATTATACTAGATCCATAACTTAGTTTGGCCCATTAAACATCCAACATGTTCTAAGATTTTTCATTCCATCGTATCATGACTAATACACATATCACATAATACAATTTCACCTTATTATATTTTGAAAATTTTAGAAAGTTTTAAATATGGCCTAGTCAAAAATGCTAAATATTTTTTTATAGTATTTGATAATATAGCATTTAAATTAATTTTTAGAGATTAAGTTAATTTTTTTATAAAAAGTTAAATCCTGTAATATTTAACTTTAGCATTTCTATAAAAGCTACACATTACTAAAATAGTTAACAATTATCAAAACAGTTAATTTTATTCAAAAGACCCAACACGTAGAAGATCACTTAATATTTTAAACTTTCAAAGAAAAATCAATTAGAGTTTAACAACTCCACTCGAATAAAGACTTTTTCCTTTTCTTTCTACATTGCTACTTTTTTCTTTTTTGCTTTTATGCTCCACTTTGGAGGAAGGATACTTAAAAAAGGAAAGAAAGTTGAGAGGTAACTTCCATATCATGTTGAGTTGCATGGTATTGAAAGAGACTCTATAAAAAGGCCAATGAGTATTTCTTAGGGTGGCCCGAGCCTCTTTCAGCCCCCAAGGAGCTCCGCCATTTACCATGAGAGCTCAAAGTATTTCCTTGTTTAGGTTGAGCTTTCTTTGACCAAAATATGATTGATGTTTCTATTATGAAATAGTAGACATTGGGAATACAATGCAAGTGATGTCTTTTTCATCACTTTTTCTTTTCTTTTTAATTTGATAAAAAAAATGAACTGACTGAAATTCTTTCTGAAAAGTGAACAGAAATGATTGCTTAACTGAGAATCCTTTTCTTTTGTTTGGTTGATTTACATTTTTGATTTTATGACTTAGTTTAAAAATTACTTTTTATTCAACCTTTACTGTAATACAGAAAAAAGCAAATTAAAATAACCTAAATTATTGAAAATAATAAAATGTCAATTTTAATTTGATTTGGTTCAGATTGATTAAATTGATTTCAATTTGATTCAGTGTTTCGATTTTTTTATGAGAAAAATAAATCTATATCTCAACCAAAATAACCAAAAATTAAGAATTTATAAACTGAACCGCACTGAATTTTTTTGAATAAAGCAAACTGATTTTTTAAATTAAGGCAGTTCAAATCGATATTTCAACCAAAACCAATAATGTTCGCCCCAAGTTACAAATAGGCGTTTGATGACACTTGCCTCCTGAGACATACAAATTTTGAGTTGGACTACAGTCAATTCATGCTGCCCTAACAGAAAAAAAAATGAGCCTGTTTGTGTATGTATGATTTCAATTTCTCATTTTTCTTAGAACTGGACACGCACAAGTCATTGAATGACGTAGCTGCTTGCTGCAATTACTTCAGTATTGCGATTGTGGTTAGAGAATTCAAGAGTAACTTAAACATCAAGTTGAGCTGAAGTATCTGTCAAGGCTGTTCTCTCATGTTCTGCAGATATTGATGGGAGGAGGTTCTTCGTTTTAATAATGCGTGCATCATCTTTCGAGTGATCGTCCAAATATAGATTAAGATGAAAACTCCTATTAGTGAACAAGTGAGAGAGAAATCTGGCTTCCAAGTCCTCTGCAATAATCTTGACATGTCCATAGTGACTGTTGCAAACCCTTCTCGAGATTGTCTTCGCCTGCAAATTTGACAGGAGTTTTAATGAAAGCGATTTATAAGATGACAAAAAGGATAATGCATTTTCTGTATAAATCAATAACATTTCTATCGAAAAGATTTGATGCCTTAGATAAAAAATAATCACTAAGATTCTAGTGATCAGCATGAATACATAAGCACATCAATCATCACCGACATTGCAGGCAAGATATTGGAAAATGTGGACCCTAGAATGATAAACTGTCTTTTTTTATCAGGACTTTAAAAGACATAATGCTCTATTTTATCAGGCATTATCCTATTTGTCATCTTTAGACATCTAATGTGGCTTTAAAATTAATTTTATTATTGCCACATCATTTTTCTGGCGTGTTTTTGAACAGAAATTGACTACAGGGAGTTTAGTATTGCAGAATAAAAGATTGGAGAGTTTTAAGTGACAAATTAAACATGAGGAGCGATAAAGTGATTACCCTTCAAGTTGGGCGTCTACGAATGACAATAAGCCTGTTTTTTCTTATCAGGACTCTAAAAGAAATGATGTTCTATTTTACCATGCTCATCATTAAGCATTTTGATGATTTTATTTAGAGTGCCAGTCCAGAAATGTCCATTGCATAATGCGGCTTGAATGGTCTCTCCACATGTTTAAAATCAAGAACTATTCATGGCGAACCAATTTCATGTCTAATATATATTCACACATAGGCACTGAGACTGGCATGCTCCATCCTTTGTTCTCTCTATGCCTTTATTAAGTTCCCACATCCTATTAGACAGGAAGCATACCACAACTTAGGTTCAACACTTTGAAGAGTAGTTGATTGAATAAACAAAGTTGAATTATCGAAAAAGAAAATAGAGATCTAGGGAGGAAGTATAAACTCAACATCTTATCTTTACTTTTCATTGCAAGGAGATGTAGGGAGAAAGTTCGAAGTCGTCATCTAATCTTTATTATTGCAATGACTCATGGATATAACATGTTCTTCTACACTATTTTCATGCATCATATAACTGAAATATACTGGCTTCTTGCTTCTTTTTTATGATTAAGCATTACTGCAAATGGGATATCAAGAATAACACGCCTAATATACAAAAATACCCTGAACTTTAGGACAGCTTGCAATATCACTCCAAAATGCCCTTTGTCCCGCCAGCACCCCAATTTACAAACTTAAATATATTGTCATCCCAAAAGCAATTTAGGGTTAGGGTTTATAATAATATATATATATATATATATAAAAGTGGGATCCATAAGACCACTTTGGTTAAGTTACATAAAAAAAGTCAGGAGGACTTTTTTGAGACGCAGACGAGGCAAATGCAAAGAGGAGAGTAAGGAAACTTAAAAAAAAGAAAAAGAATGAAATTTTCAGAGAAAGCAATTATATATGCTCCTCCACAAAACATAAACCTTACTCAAATCTTACCCATCAAACACAAATCATGGACTTTAAACAAAGAGAAAAAAGAGATTGTGGAAAGAATTTCAAAGAAAGATGGCTCAAAGAAAGGAATTTGAATGAAATAGAAAGAGCACAGATGAGATTGTCTTAATTATCTTCCTAATTCTAGTTCTATTCAGATCGGGTTAAACACTTTGGGAGATAGAAACTGTTGGGTAAAACAATTAAAACGGTGCGTTGAGTAGCCTTGGGTTAAGTTAACCCAAGGTTATGCTGTAGGTCCCACTTTATAATATTTTATTTAAAACCCTTGGTTGAATTGTAAATTGCGGTGCTAAGATAACAAAGGTCATTTTAGAGTGATATTGCAACAGGTCCTAAAGTTTCAGAGTATTTTTGTAGATTAAGCTAAAAATAACAAGAAGTTGGTGAAATATACCTCAAGAAATCTGTAATTGAGTTCCAAAGAGATGTGACAGATTTTGTCCCACGACTTGAAGCAGGGACTTTTGCATCCCTCATCCTATTTTCATCAACTTCATTTTTGGATGTCCCTAAAACAGTGCAGTTACATAAAAAAATAAGAAGGTAGAGAATCTCGAAACGGTAAAATCTCCAATACCATGAACCGACCAGGAAGCATAGGTATGGATGCAGGACACAGTTATAAACCAAAGATGTACTAATACATGTTTGCTTATGCATTCAATGGGATAGGACACAACCTTTTTCATACATATGCAATTAATAAGGGCAACCTAATGATAAAGCATCTCATGTTCTTGGGAACTAGGGACTCATGTATATATTCTTCCCCTACTTTTCAAAGAGAAGCTGTTTACATGCTCGGACCCATAACTTCAAGATCATAAGTGTAATAACTTCACTGTTACACCAAAGCCATCCTTTCAAAGCTTAAAAAAAATACAAAAAAAGAAAACCTCTCAATACAAGATTTATGGATGGAACATAGTGTCAATAGACGTGCTTCGCATCACAGTAAATCTCAAAAATCAAGATAAAAGGGGCTAGCTGTATATAATGCAAAAACCTTGTCAGCACTCATTTTTTGCATGTTTCATGCTTGCTTTAGACAAATTTGTTGTTTGGTCATGTTTGACCAAAAGGGCAAAACTGCAGATATTTAAAATCACATTGAGCTGCTTTTCAAAGAGATAAAAAAGCAGGGTTTAAAGTTGAAGGAATATGGAAAAACATAGAAATAATATTCTAAAATGTTAACTATATATAAAAATTCAATTATTAGAGCGAATCCTATTGTTTGTAATGCTACAATTCAACACAAAATACAGTCAAGAATTTAAATGGCAACTCTAGAAAAAGTTTTCTTCAAATTTTCACTAAATGTTCCATAAAAGCTACGGAGGGAGTTTGTGAAAGAGAGAAGAAGAAGTTTTAAAACAAGCAATTGACTTAATAAATTTTTATATACAGTTTAGGGTATATATAATACATAGAAAATAATTCAAAAAAGGAAAATAATCTCATAATATCTCCTAGTATCCTTCTAATATATGCACAATCTACCCCAATAATTACAAGATTCTAAAACTCTCCCTCAAGCTGGAGCGTACATGTCATATGCTCCTAGCTTGTTACAAATGTATTCAATACGAGGACCTCTAAGAGATTTTGTAAGGATATCTACTAACGAATCGTTCGAACTAACAAAAGAAGTAGAAATACATCCTGATTCAATCTTCTGTCTGATGAAGTGAAAATCTATCTCTATATGTTTTGTCCTTTCGTGAAACACTAGATTAGAGGCAATGTGAAGTGGTGCTTGATTATAACAAATTAACTTCATCTTTTTAATTTCTCCATATTTCAATTCTTAAAGAAGTTGTTTTAGTCAAATAAGTTCACACGTAGCTAGTGCCATGGCTCGGTATTCTGCTTCTGCACTTGATTTAGCTACAACAGTTTGCTTTTTACTCTTCCAAGATATCAAATTTCCTCCAATTAGAATACAGTATCCTGAAGTAGACCGCCGATCAGAGGGAGAACTTGCCCAGTCTGCATCAGAATATCCAACAATTTGTGAGTGACCCCTATTTTCATACAACAAGCCTTGGCCAAGAGTTCCCTTAATATATCTCAGAATACGAATCACTGCATCCCAATGGCTATCACATGGAGATTGGAGAAATTGGCTAACCACGCTTACTGCAAAGGATATGTCAGTTCGTGTGATTGTAAGATAGTTTAACTTACTAACCAATCTGCGATATCTACCAGGATTTTCTAATAACTCCCCCTGTTCAGAAATAAGTCTAACTTTTGGGTCCATGGGAGTATCCACATGTTTACAATTTAGCATGCCAATTTCTTCTAGCATATCCAGCGCATATTTTCTTTGGGAGACGCATATACCTGTCTTAGATTGAGCTACTTCGATCCCCAAGAAATACTTAAGATTTCCTAAATCTTTAGCCTGAAAGTGGCTAAACAAATGCTGTTTGAGCTGAGAAATCCCTTGATGATCATTACCTGTTATCACTATGTCATCAACATAGACCACTAGGTAGATTCACTTGCTATGATCTCCATCTCCATGTCTATAAAATACTGAATGATCAACTTCACTCCGGTTCATCCCAAATTGTTTCACAACAGTACTGAATCTTCCAAACTATGCCCTAGGAGATTGCTTTAAGCCATACAGAGATCGACGTAAACGACACACTAAGCCAAACTCCCCCTAAGCCACAAAACAAGATGGTTGCTCCATATAAACTTCCTCGGCCAACTCCCCATGTAAAAAGGCATTCTTGATGTCAAGCTGATGAAGAGACCGATGATTTATAGCTGCTAGAGATATGAGAAGACGAACAGATGCAATCTTAGCCACAGGAGAGAAGGTGTCACTATAATCAAGGCCATAGATCTGAGTGTATCCCTTAGCAACAAGACGAGCTTTAAGACGATCAATTTTGCCATCTGGACCAACCT
>CANUEX010014708.1:0-18477 GCA_948099535.1 Jatropha multifida
GTCTGTCCCAGATAAGGTAATAGCACCAAATGCTTGATCAGGTAATGGCAGAAGTCCAGCACCAGTATTCTGAGCCAAGTGAGCAACAGATTTGCCAGCATTGAAAGAATGATTATGCGATGGTTTACCATGCAATTTCCAACAACTTTCCCGAGTATGACCAGGCTTGTCACAATGAGTAGTGTTTGGATTTATTACCTTTCCACTTTCGACTATTATTCTGAACCGCAAATACAGATTCTTCCATATTTTGTGATGAGGCTGGGGTTACAGAGATGCGAAGGAGACGAGCAGAGACATCCTCCAAGGTGGGAATTACAGAACCTGTCAATATTTGATCTCGGACTGAACTAAGATTAGGTCGAAGACCTATGAGTGCCAAAATCATGAAGAATTTATTTCTTTGCTGTTCTTGTGTAGCAGTACTTTCTGAGAAAGGCATAAGGGAATTAAATACATCAAGTAAGTTCTCAACTTGTCCAAGATAACTAGCCATATCCTGCTGATTTTGCTGCAAGTTAACAATATTAGACACCGCTTTATATATTCGCTGTATATCATTGGAATATAGTGTCTTGGCTTTGGTCCACACCTTACAATAGGTTTTGCAAGATTGAAATAAGGGAAGCAACTTAGGCTCAAGAGAATGCCATAACAAACTACACAATTTTGCATTAATTTTAGACTATGCCATCCTATCTTTTTCCGAAATATCAGCAGCTGTTTTACTTAAACGATCATCATACCTTGTCCCATAAACCATAATTCAACAGAAGACGACCAAGAAACATAATTGCTACTACCTAAAAGCTTCACAGTAATTGTGATAATAGGTGGATTAGGGAAGAGTGGTTTAATTAGAGTGCTGTCAGTCACGTTTTCTTTTTTTTTTTTAAATTCGAGAGAAGGTTTTGTAACTAAATAGGGATAAAAAAAGGGCTTTGAATACCTTAAGAGAGAGAGAGAGAGAGAGACAGTGCAAGGGGTGACCAGAAATGTGATGGTCGGACTCAGTTGAACCTGTCGGAGGTGGCTGTTGAAGGAGAGGTTGTCAGAAAAGAGCTAATGCGCCGGCGCGTGTGACGGAGACAGAAACCTTGCGGCTGCACGTAGCGGTTGACGACGAGGTTTCTAGTGACGAAATTTCGGGTCCTGGGTCACCGGAAGCTGGGGAACTGATCTCCGGTGGCTGTGAGATTCAACTCCTTCGGAATATTGGTGATTTCAAGGCGGCAGTAAAGTTGCCGTAACAGGATAGAACTGAAGTTGGATTTTTTTGTGTGGAAACCAGAGAATTTGCAGAAATAAGAAGAGGAAAAATAATCAGACCACTATAGGCTCTGATACCATATGAAAGAGAGAAGAAGAAGTTTTGAAACAAGCAATTGGCTTGATAAATTTTCATATACGGTTTTGGGTATATATAATACACAGAAAATAGTTCAAAAAAGGAAAATAATCTCCTAGTATCCTTCTAATATATGCACAATCTACCCCAATAATTACAAGATTCTAACAAAACTAAAAGTTAATATTTAGAAATAAAGCTCAATTTGCCTTCTCAACTTGTTTGTGATATTCAATTTGCTAAAGAATCAATTTTTTTTTCAATTACACCCTAACTTTGCATGAAATGAGCAAAATACCTCAGTTTTTATGGGAAAACAATAAAATATTATTTTCATATTTTTAATTTACAAAGACTAAAATATTTGAAAAACTATATGTTTCTTAGTCGAGTTTATTTATTAATTAAATTATACTCTGTTGAGAAAACTCACCAACACATTATTTATCAAGTTTTTATTAATTAAATTGAATCAAATTGAATCTATAAGACTTTTAACATGTTTTTTTTAATTATAATTTTAATATTTCATTGTTTGTAGAACAACAGACATTTATAGCATCCTAAAAGGCTAAAATATAATTAGTATTGGTTGTATCAAGATTATCTAATTGCAAAAGGATCAAATTCAATGCAATTGCAATTTGCCATATTTCATGCAGGTTCTACTTTAAAATCTTTTCCATTGCTTCCGCGGATCTAATTTTCTTTTTATTTTTACTATGTTTTAATTGAGTACGAATTGTATTTTTATAACTTCAGTTTGATTGCCAAGTTTCTTTTGGCAGCTTTGAAATTATAAGCATCCATGTTGGAGTAAACATCATGTTTCATGATATTTTTGGGCTGTTCATTTAGTAGCCAATTTTAATCGGTTGTTTCTGCTTGGAAATGGAGGGAAATTAGAACATATGAAATGGAAAGGTTTGTGGTTATTGGGTTGGAAATATCAGAACCTTCTTGCTGGTTTCTCATTAGATTGAATCTTCTATTAAGCGCATAATTAACAACTAGACTTTTTCACACTATGCCTGTCGAACTATTCTTGGAAGTTAAGAGGAGGATCCCGTTTATTAAGAGTCAAGACATTTTCTGTTACTCTTCAAAAGTTGTTCTCTATTTGGAGCACCATTATGTATTTCATTTTTTCAAAATTCATTCTCCATTGCTTGTACACTGTGAAGTGCCTTTGCAATTTAGAATTATCTTTTTAACAATTCTGAGGAGCAGCGAGTATATCCAGAATCTTTAGAGACTTTTGTTGGTTTTGAATGTAGAGGTTTTGGCTGCAGGAAAGATGCCAAAATTTTTTTGAAGATTTACTATATATATATATATATAATTCTGTAATATGGTGTCTTTGCATAGAGAGAAATGCATATATCTTCAAAAATCAAAATGACCCTTTAGTTTGTTGTGGAAAAAAGTGGCTTTTTAGCTTCTATGTAGGGAAATACCCTTTAGGTTATTCAGAGCTTTTGGAAAGTTTTACAACTTGATTGAAGGGCGTAACTTTCAGCTTGGTTATAAATGTTATTCTTTGTAGTAATTACCCATGGTGTACTATCCATTTTATCAATTAAGTTTCTTTTCTTACCATTTATTAAAAGAGAAGTTATTTTGTATTCTTATAATGTTGGTGCTGGGATGTGTCATCACATGGTCAAGTTTCACTTAATTTATGATGATAGAATGTAGTGATTAAATATTTTGGTCTGTTGCCATGCAGGTCGCAGGTGCATGGCTTCTCTACAAGTCTAACAACCTCGGAGAAGGTTTCGTCTCTGCAACACTTAAGGGCTTTACTGTGATTGATGATCGAGAGGGAACCAAAGACGAATTTCGATTGGCAATAGGAAAGCCTGGGAATATTGGTTATGGTATCCATCACTCTCCAACTGATGGAAATCAGCATACGACTGATACAAATTTTAAAGATAACAAGACAGACGCAACTCCTACAATGCTTATACTTGATGCGAAATTTGGTCAACACTCAACGCTTATGTCTCTCTGTCTTCAGAGGCCACAACTGCTTGTTGCACTTGATTTTCTTCTTGCTTTTGTTGAGTTTTTTGTCCCTACAGTTGGTAATATGCTGTCAAATGAGGAAAATAAGGATCCAATGCTAGTGGTTGATTCAATTATTTTGGATGAGTCAATTTATAGGCAACCCTCTGCTGAAATAACACTCTCTCCACTGAAACCATTAATTGTGGATAATGAAAGATTCGACCATTTCATTTATGATGGTCAAGGTGGGATGTTGCTTTTAAAAGATAGAGATGGACATAATCTTTGTGGTCCAAGCAAGGAAGCTATTATATATGTAGGAAGTGGAAAAAAATTGCAGTTCAAAAATGTTGTCATCAAGGTAATGCTTTATTCTTTCATATTCTTAGTCTAGTAGGAATTTAGAAATCATGTCCCCATCCCAATTACTGATTGCTAGTGAAAATTTTGTTTCTTTAGAATGGGAAATATTTGGATTCTTGTATTTTATTGGGAAGCAATAGCAGTTATTCTGCTACGAGGGATAATCAGGTTTATCTGGAGGAAGAGGGTGAGGCTTCTGACTTGGAACACTCAAGAGAGAACATTGCTGACTTACGAACTCCAAGTACTTCTGACAGATCCACAGAATTTATCATCGAGTTTCAGGTCAAGCATTGCTTTTATTCATCTTTTTATGGTTCCTTTTCCAGGTATTTTTGTCTTTTTGAAACTTAAATAATTTTCAGGTCAGGCATTGCTTTTATTCATCTTTCTACAGTTGTCTCTCCAGCTATTTTTGTCCTTCTGAAACTTAAATAATTTTGAACTGGTTCGCATCTTAGTAATTGTTGTCTAATATTGATTTGGTCGATGGAATAATGAATGAAGATCTCTGTTTGAAGGAGGCTCCCTTTGAAATTAGTAGGGGTCGAGTATGGGACACATTATCTGACACTGTGCGGAGCTCAACTTGGTAAAGGCTTACTTTAACCATTAGTTGGGTTTAACAAGTCAAGCATGAGCCTAATTTTAGAACTCGTAACTTACTGAGGCTAATCTTTTGCTAAGTGAAACTTGGTTCTTTGGGGATACAGAAACAACTTGCTTGTAGCCTGATATTCAAGCTTGCGACTAGCTCATTTTTAGGTTCGTTGATCGTTTGGTTTTGACTTTTAGGGTCTTAGTACATTTATTACAAACTAGCTGTTCATGAAATGACTCTTGAAGTACTTAGAAGTGTTAGAGAAAATATTAGGCTAGTCTAAATAATTTTTTATGATGGAAACGGAATGGAATTATTTGTTCAATTGGTTTATTTGGTTTTGGTAGAACAAATGCTGTGCTAGAAAGCAATGAGTAACAGCTTGCCCCTCTTCTAATACTAGTTTTTTTGGACATATATTGGATATTATTTGTACTCGTTGTACATAGTCGTTATTTAATTTCTACTAATTTTCTGTTTATAATATAATATTATAAACATTGTACATTGTTAAAAACCTGAGAGCATAATGATATTTTAATCTGAAATCCAAGCTGGGACGAGAATTAATAGTTTAAATTGAAAAAAGCGAACTATCTTTTGACTTCTACAATTATTCTTAAAATATTCTTAGTTAGCTATGGAGTTAACAATGAACTATTGCTATTGCAAGTATGCCCGTAAAGTAGTAAAAGCTAACTTAAAAATTATAATAAAGTTGTCTTGAACAAAATAATAAAACTCCACGAAACAGTGTTCTTTTTTCGAAATTTCAATAAATCAAAAGGTGCGAAGAAAAAAGTAAAAAATCTTAAAAGTTAATTCTTTAGGAGCGAAAATATTAATATTTAAATAAAAAACAGAATTTTCATTATTTTTCAATCTTATTCTTTTTCTTCAAGTTCATCTTTTTTTTTTTTTATATATCTTTGTCTTAAAAAAAACAACATAGAAATTAAGCATCTATATATAATATAATTAAAACAAAAAATATAATAAAAGGAGTTCACTAATGTAAAATATTATTCTATGTATATAAATAAAAGGAAAGATTACTATAAAAAAAATTCAGAAATTGCAATTATACATTTCAATAATTTTTTCATCTTTAAAACCATGTTATAGCCTTTTGTTTTGCCATCACCATTTTCATAAACCATTTTACTTCAATTTTTGCATCATTTATACAAGGTACTATTTTTATTTAGAATAGTTGAATATTTCTCCTTTGAACAAGATTCAGCATCTTAAATACTAAATATGAATACTTAATTAATATTATTACAAATAAAGACATTTTTGATAAAACTTTAATTAAATTTACATAATTTAATTAAATCTTATATAAAGTACTTACTTGAAACATTATATCAATAATTTGATTCAACCATTATTGCGCTTATTAAATTAGTTCAAGTTGTAGACTACCAGTGAGAAAAAAAAATACAAAATTTAAAGTAAAATGGATCAATTTACCAAAAACTGCACACAATAATATAATGAATATTGGTGAGGTTTACACAAGGGCTTGACTTTTAATTTCCTATAAAAAGTAATTAAATACATTGATTATGATGTGAAAATCTATAAAAATAAAAATAAAAAAAATTTTCGAGGTTGTACCATGTGTCCAAGGTTTTCATATAAACTCACCCATCTGATAATTTCAAATGTTTTAAAAGCCGTAGAAAAGCTTAGACATTGATACCTTATGGTGTTGTGAAAATGATATGTAACTACTTCGAGGAAATATAAAGCAAATTCATTACTCGAAAGGGGGGGGTGCACAAATTGAATGGTAATGAGAATGGGTACTAAAAACAATCTACAATTTCTTTCGTATATGTTGGGAACTTGCTCCTTGGTATAACATAAGGCCATCATTCGTCACATCAAATAGCATAAAAAATTGAGTTTTTTTTTAATAATTAGTATTACTAATCAAGTTTAAATATTTGTAGTATAGTTAATTGAGTTCGTTTTAATTTTACGAAATAAAAGTTAGAATTCTTAGTTGAATTCAAATACTAGTTTTCTGTTGTCATAATAATAAATTACCAAGGATATTCTTCTTTTTTCCTAATTGAATTTAAATATATCTTCTTTTTTTTTTTTTTATTATTTATTTTAAGAACCTTAATTGAGCCTTTTTTTTCCTAATTGAAAGAGAGTAGCTTTGCTGTCGCAGTTAAGTTACTCTATTGGTGACCTAGAGGTTATGAATTCGAGCCCAGAATACAACCTCTTTGCAAAAGCGGGGAAGGCTGCATATATGAACTTTTCTTAGAGCTTAGTATTGTGGAAATATAAAGAATTTAAACAGCCATTTTATTTTATTCTTGGTGCCTTAGTTTCCATATTTGGAACAAATAAACAAAATAAACGTCAAGTCATTAATAAATTCAAACTGATGCCCCTTTTGATTCTTTTTCTTTCTCACCTTTTCTTTTTAACCACAACCGGTGAGCTATGGAAAATCAAAGCCAACAAGAAATAAATGGAAATACTAAAATAAACAACTAACTGGGAGCCTTTGAAGCCATTTATAGTTCATCTAGAAATTCTACTGACATTGTGGTCTTCAATAGATGAGTACATACTATAATAACATGGGGGGCTTTTCTAATCTATTTTCTTTGATTTGGATTCGTTTATTGAAGATTTTAGAAATTCGACTATAGTGGTTCAGTTAGATACTTGGATTATCAGTTTGCCCTTGGTTGCTCCTTTGGGTGGTTGTGTGGTCCAACAGTTGAGAATTCACAAAGGCTTCTTTTGTTTTACTATTGAGGAGAATGGAGCAGTTGTCTAATTGATTGGGTCAAAGGTTGTATTTATAAGTTTGAGACAGGTGCAGAGCATTTGGTGATTGGGAACATTATTTTAGTATGGAAATAGACTTGATAATTGGAATTGTTTAGAACCAAATACCTTTTTGCTCATGGTGATTATTAGAAGTAGGTTTTGCTTTTTGTTGTTTGTGGGTTGCGTAGGCTAGAATCGATGTTACTTGTGCTAAATGGAAATTAATTTCTCGTGTTTTCCTCTTTTACCTACTTGTCAGTTGTTAAGTTGGTGATAGTTCTTGTATCCACCCTGAGGGGATTTGTGGGCATGTGTTAATAATACGTGCGTAGAATCGAGTCACAAGGTAGTTTACAGGAAAGTCTATCTGTTTCTTCTTGTGAGTTATTTTTGCTAATTAATTCAAGCTCTTCAAAGGGTTGAACACCTTGGATCTTGTAAGAGAGAGCTCCAATCTCGTATTGGGGAATAGTCTAACTTATTTTGTTAATAGCAATAATACCTTTTTAAATAGAGGTTACAATGACAAAGTAGGAAATTATAAAAGTAGGAAGTTTAGTCGATTTAGGATTAGACTAACTAGAATCTACGATCCTATACTAATTAGGAACCTATGTTTTATTGAATCCTATTTAAACTCATGATGTAATTAATTCTAGGGATCCTACACTAATTAGGAATCCATGATAATTTAACTAATTAATATTTCAATAATACCTATACATCCATGACATACTCCCCTCTAAGAAGACAAGATTGTCCCCATGTTTTTGTCTTATGTTCTTGAATGGATGAGTTTGGTTCACTATCAAATTCAAACCAAAACAGCCTCTTACATTGGTACCCTGGAACAAATAGATCATTAGAACTGTAACATAGTCCTTTGGCTCGTCTTTCCTTCATTTCTGCCTTTGTTAATTGGCGCGTGCAGGAATTGCAATGCTCTGGAATGCATTTGGTTTGTGAATGGAGTGGTTGGACATGGTGGCGGAAGAAGAGGCGGTGTCATGGAGGTGTGACACCACAGACAGCTGTAGCTTCTTCTCAAAAGCCCTAGCGAGGCTAATAACTATTGCCAAATCGGTAGGTTTATGCATTTGGACATTCAACTGGATTGAATCATCCAACCTGGCTATGAACAATCCCACATGCTGACCTACTCTAACGTATGGGCTAGCCCACGCTAGATTTTCTTGAAATTGCCTTTGATAGATTTCTAGAGTTGCAATCTATTGCAAGCGTACCAAATATCCCAAAGGATTTTTGCCTTTCAAAGGACCAAATTGAATGGAGCAATAGTTTCAAAACTTAGTCCAGTTTATAGTGCGCTTTTCCAATTTCAATTGATAATACCAGTGTTGTGCCTCCCCCAACATGTGGAAGGCTGCCAGTCCAACCTTGTCGACTTCGTTTGTATGTTGGTTCTCAAAAAATTATTCACATCGGTGTAACCAAATCAAAGGATCCTCAGAGCCATCAAAAGTTGAAAAATCCAGCTTGGTGTATCTAGGAACAACAGCGTTGGCTGCTGGAATTATTCGCGCTAGTGGTGGTGGTAACGTCCCCTTGCATTGATCTGGGAATTTGATGTCCTGCTGCTGCTGTTTTCGCCGCCTTAACCTGTCAATTTATGCAGCTCAGCCATTATCTGCTATAGCTGGTCTTGAAATTTGGAACTGAATTGTTTGAATTGGCTGTCCAAGCGCTTTTCAACTTTAGAAAGCCTAGTTTCTACCATGGACGTCGTAGTGGCTCTTTTTCTTGTAATACTGAGCTGATATCATTGGCCATTGTAATAGGCTCTGATACCAAATTGTTAATAATACAAGCGTAGGATCGAGTCACAGGACGATTTACAGGAAAGTCTATCTGAGTCTTCTTGTGACCTATTTTTGCTAATTAATTCAAGTTCTTCAAAGGAAACTTGAAAATTTTAGATCTCGCTAGAGAGAGCTCCAATCTTGTATTTGTGAGCATTCTAACTTATTTTATTAATAGCAATAATACCTTTTTAAATTGAGCTTACAATGACAAAATAGGAAATTATAAAAGTAGAAAGTTTAGTCTAATTGAATTAGACTAACTAGAATCTAGGATCCTATGCTAATTAGGAACTTATGTTTTATTGAATCCTATTTAAACTAATAATCTAACTATTCTAGGGATCCTACACTAATTAGGAATCCACTATAATTTAGTTAATTAATATTTCAATAATAGCTATACGTCCATAACAACATGGGCTTTCCTTATCTTTCTTTTCTATTTTCTTCCATTCTCTATAATGCACTTATTCCTAATTTATATGTTTCACGGTAAGATAATTTTCTCTTGTAACTTTATTTTTCAAGGAAGCATATTGTTGACCACAATGCCTAAGCTTCTTTGTACTGAATTTTCTCATTTCCTTTCACTTTGAGGTTTAGATTAAAACAAATAAAGGACATCCTTTATAGAACCTTTTTGGCATAAATTGGCCATTTTTATAGCCTTGATTGAATTCCTGTTGCTACTTTTTTATGCTACACTAAATGTTTCTCTAATTTAGTTGTCCTTAATAGGATCGATATTAATTAACTTGTTATAGGTTTTGGAGATAATGAATTATCTTGATTTGTTTCAAGGAAATAGATAGACATTGGTACGTTATTTTGCTTTGCTTTCCAGCCTGGGATATAAGGGTCAAACTTCTTGCTGTTGTGGGCGTGCTATAATTTCCCTCACATACTTGGGAAGAACCTTTGTTGGTTGAATATAGTGGTTTTGGGATGAGGAAGGATGCAAGAAATCTTTAATGCTCTGTGAATTATGGAGAAGTGTGGTGTGCTCTGTTGTAGTCACATGTGACAACTTCAAAGATTTGTCATTAATAAGTAATTTGCTTTGTTTTAGTTATGATGTTCTCTTAGTGATGTGTTCAACGAGGTGCTTTATCTTATATGTAGTGGGTCATTGTTTCAGCATAGGCTTCTGTTTTATCACTTTCTTATTTCTAGGCAGATTTTTTTTTATTGTTGTGTTTGTTGTTATTTCTCTCTACTAATAAGATTTCTTCTTAGAAAAAAAATTATGTGTTTCATGCATATGGCTGTTGTTTCACTGTGACATTATGCAGTTCGTAGTGTTATCTACATTGGTCAAGCTGTTTTGTTTGCTTTTAACAAGTGGGTAGTAAATTGTTTTGAAAACTGTGGTATTCTTGGTACATATCAATGTAGATATGACAGTTCATATGTTGGGCCTTGTACGCATGAAAGTGGCATTCTCATCTCATTTGCACTTGGAATTGACCAAATATTTTAGTACAAGTTGTTCCAATACATGTGGTATAGAGAATGAGATTCTTCAAGAAAAACAAACTTAAAATATGAGGAACTGAAAATTTCTTCCTTAATTTGATGTGGTGTTTGTTTGATCTAGTTTAGACATTCTAAATCATGTTTTTTCATTTTTTTTCTTTCCCAAAGTGAAATCTCATCAGTTTGATTTCTTTTATATCTATTTTCTTCAGTTTTAAGTAGTAGGAATCTTTGCTAATTCTGGAGTCGCTAAAAACTATTAGTTTGTTGTATTTGTTCGTTTATTTCCCTTGTTTCTTTACTTTTTGTTTTCTTATTTTGATGCCATCATGTCCATGAAAAACTTCTTAAGGGAATATTTTCTTTTATCTTCCTATTCCCATTTTTTTGGAAGTTTACTTATTTCCCAGCCTTTTTATTTTTCAGCATTTTTGAGACTGATATTTTTTGCAGGCTATTGGTCCAGAGCTTACTTTCTATAACACATCAAAAAATGTGGGGATGTCTCCAGTTCTCTCTAACAAACTTTTACATGCACAGTTGGATGCATTTGCCAGGTTTGATTCTAGTTGACTTTTTCATTACTCTATTCTAAAGTCTTCACAAAGTTGATGCACTAACATATTATGTCACTAGAATATAATCAAAAGGTAACTTGGCAAAATGATGTTAGAATGATGTCTTTCTTAGTTTTCTGTTTTATTGTCTATCTTTTTAAGGATTTGAGCAAGTCTTTTATGATATCGATTATATGTTCATATTTTTCTCAAATTATTTATCTTTGGCTTTGTTGACTTGTATGATCTAGTATATCATTGTATAGCCTATTCAGGATACAATGTTGGTCCCACCTTGTTTATATTTCTTTCTATTTGGAATTAGATACGGGTGTATAGGATTTATAATCTCATGAAGTAATATAGAAAAATAAAAAGAATTTTCTCCCCATATTCTCTGAAAATGAACTAAGTAGTTAAGCTACATTTGGTAGGATGTAATGAATGTGATAATTGTTCTAATCCTATGTGGGAAAAAATAAATGTAATTTAATACAATAAGAACTTTTTTCCATGTATTTACTTTGTATTTGCGGCAATGGTTTGGGGGTGGGAGTTGGCTAATAGCATGGCAAGGATGGTGTTGGTGGAAGTTAAATTAAGTGATGAAACAAATATGCTTTCATAAATCTTTTGAACATAATTAGCATTAAACTAAAATGATGATAGTTACATATTGTGGGCTTGGGCCAATCAATGTTAAATTATTAGTACTAACCAATTAGTTAACTAGCTTGCCACCCTTATATACTTTTTGTAGATTTGGTATTTATTTGATGTGAAATTCTTAATGCTCCCTCTCAAATGTAATCGAGATTAGACTTTCAATTGACACATGAAACTTGAAATCTTCCTCCTGAGATTGAACTAGGCCTTTTTTGCCCTTGAAATTGAATGGGCATCTTTGGGGCTTGACATCTAGACGAGAGCCGAATTTGAAATGCAGCGACAACACTGATGGACTGAGGAATAATTAAATTGGGTCGGACTTGCTCTGATACCATAGTGCAAATGAAAGGGTAGAGATAAATTGGGTAAGAGGTTAGAACCTATGAGGTGAAATATGTGATGTGGACTTACTTGGATTTGGTCAACTAATGCTAAAATGTTAGCACTATCCAATTAGCTAACTAGCTTGCCATCCCTATATGCTTTTTGCGGATTTGGTATTTAGTTGATGTAGGATTCTTAACAACAATTAATTTTCTTTGTATGACCACTTAACTTAATAGGCTGTGATGTTGTCCGGATCAGGGTCACCAAAGTCGCTCATCATACATTGGGACTGTGAATTGGGCCATGCATCTTAGAAAGCGGTTCCGAAACGGGCTGGTACCCATTCTAGTTCAGTGACAGAAGTGTTCTGTTATCATGATGCTTTCTGTGGTAGCAAAGGTAAAGAAAAACAAGAAGAAGAAATCAAGGAAGAGGATAAGAAGGAGAAAATAAAAAACAAAGGAAATAAGTAGAAGAAAATAAAAATGTAGGAGAAGAAGAAGAAACAGAGAGCTAAATGAGGACATTTTCCATGTAGTTGTAATGTAGAGAGAATAAATGAATAGGTTTGGGAACTGGGACAAAGTGAGGTGGGACAGGTTTCTTATTTAATCTTAGCTTAATTCTTTATATTATTTATAATTGGATGGGATTAAATGAGATGGGACCATGGGTATATGTAATCTAGGGGATGTTTTAATTTTATCCAATGATATTATATTTAAGAATTTTAAACCAAGGCGTCCCAAATAAAAATTCTAAATGTATTTGAACCCAAGATAGCGACCCAAAGCAGGATCCCTTTCCGAAATGCATTTTGTATACCCGTACTACATCCTATGACCTGGCCGTACTGTGGACTTGGTAACCTTGGTTCTGATTATGCTATATCTTGGACTATGTCCTGCCATAGGTAGCTTGGGCTTTCTGTGCATCTTAGGTTTTTTTCTTAATAATGATGACATTAAGAACTGATTTGCGGGAAAGGAGCTGTGCATGACAATGATGTCTCGTATAATACTCTCTGTGCATTAGTGAGTGTGTAAGTGAAGTTAAATGGCTGGAAGGAGGTGTCTGTTTTAAGTTAATCTTCTTGATTTCTTTTGGCCTTCAAAATTGGATGAAAGAATTTGATTTTGAATAATTTTGTTTAGTTTCTTTCAAATCTTTCTCCTCCTTTTCTTTTTTTTTCTTTTCTTTTTTTTCTTCTTTTTTGGAAATCAAGTCGTCAGACAATTTTAATATCCTTCATAGGATAAAGTTTTCATTCTCTACTGAAATCTTGTTCCTTCTTATAAAAGGAGAAAAAGATTGGCATCATTGAACTTCTTTTCTCAGGAATTCTATGATGTGGGTCAATTTCACATACTTCTGGGTTGTATCCATTTCTATTGTCTTCTCTAAACGTTTGTGGATTGTTTTTGTTTTGGACTTAACGATTTGAGGACGGGGATGTCATTGACTTGAACTTGCATTCTTGATACCTGTGAACTCTAGTATGGAATTCATATGACCAATAATATAGGATATACAAGTAATTGCATGTAATTCTGTTCACTAGCTTTGTAGGGAATGTATTCCGTGAAATTAGGAGAAGAACTGTTTGCCTTTGTAGCTGAATGCTTGATTATTCCCTCAAGCTCTTGGGGATTAAATAATATGAAGAATCATACAAGTAAAGAAAGAAATCAATACAATCTCTTAATTACAGCCCTAATCTCAGCATCTAATTACAATGTGAATCACAACAAATCATAGCAAATGATAACATATGCATTGTGCATTGTTAATTAACATGTTCGACTTCAGGAACTCTTTTGGGAACAATACTTAGCTGTTGTTTAATACTTCTTTATGATTGTTTGCCTTCAAAAACTGTATTGTGTAACGAAGAAAATTTAAGCATGTGTGTTGCTCTTCCTCCCCAATCTGCTTTATGGTTACTGCTTGTAACTCCATGTTTTGAAGTATTGAAGGGTGCATTTTTAGAAGTGGGAAATAAATTTACCATTTGTGTAGTAATGACATTTGATGTGCTTGCTGCTGACAGGCTTGTCTTGAAGGGTGATACAATTGAAATGACTGCAAAGACTCTTGGTTTGATGATGGAGAGTAATGGAATCAGGATTTTGGAGCCTTTTGACACCTCGGTCAATTATTCAAATGCTTCTGGGAAGACCAATATACACTTATCTGTTTCAAATATATTCATGAACTTTACATTCAGTGTCTTGAGGCTGTTCTTAGCTGTTGAAGAGGACATTTTGGCATTTCTGAGGATGACCTCGAAGCAGATAACAGTACCCTGTTCCGAGTTTGATAAAGTTGGAACAATAAGAAGTATGCAATGTGCTTGCTTTTTCCATCTTCTATATCTGTGAGAAGGATAAGAGCATGTGTTTGGTCTTGAGGTGGTGATTTATTTTCTAATGTTGTGCTTTGCAGATACATATAATGACCAAATCTATGCCTTTTGGAGACCTCGTGCACCACCTGGCTTTGCTGTTCTCGGCGACTATCTGACTCCATTGTTAGTAAAAATTTTTGGCAATACTATGTCAAAGTTCACTTTGTCTATTCTTTGGTTTGATTGTCATATAACTGCTTTCCATATACAGAGACAAGCCGCCTACAAAAGGAGTTGTTGCTGTGAATATGAACTTTGCAAGAGTGAAAAGACCCATATCATTCAAACTGATTTGGCCACCATTAGCTTGTAAGGAAGCTGCTGATCAGGTTGTAGCCAGTTCCAACTTTTCAGCAAATGGCCACAATGAGGGGGATGATTGCTGTTCTATTTGGTTTCCCCAAGCACCGAAAGGTTATGTTGCACTGGGCTGTGTGGTCTCTGCAGGAAGAACACAGCCACCTCTATCCTCTGCTTTTTGCATTTTGGCTTCTCTTGTTTCGCCTTGTTCCCTGAGGGACTGTATTTCTATCTTCTCTACCAATTTGTAAGTGGAATTTTCAGAAATTATTCTCTGTTGTGAGTGAATTTAATACATGTCAGAGATGTATGCATGCACAAACATGTGGATGTGGACACGCATTATCATGCACAGAGGCAGGTGCACACAGAATGAACCATTTCTTTTGACAGAATTAGTTACCGACTTTTGTACTCTGTTTTCAAACTCAGATATCCATCAACTTTGGCATTTTGGCGTGTGGAAAATTCTTTTGGTACATTCTTGCCAACAGATCCGGCAAACTTGTCCTCAATAGGTGGAGCTTATGAATTGCGCCACATAAAATTTGGTCTTCCAGAATTTTCTCCAAAAGCATCCAAAAGTTCAGATGTACAGAATTTATCTTCTGGTGAATCTGATGCCCTGAAATCAAAAAAATCAGCATCTGTAAACTCTGGTCGACGTTTTGAAGCTGTTGCTAGTTTTCAATTGATATGGTGGAATCGGTCTTCAAGCTCAAGGAAGAAACTATCCATATGGCGTCCAGTTGTCCCTCAAGGGATGGTATATTTCAGTGATATTGCAGTTAAAGGGTACATAATGCTTTACTATGATTCTGTTGTTATCTTATAGATTCATTTCTTTTTTCTAAACTAGAGAAGTTCAACTCTTGATTATTGTTTGGAAGTTAGGTATGAGCCTCCAAATACCTGCGTTGTCCTTCATGATACTGGAGATGAGGAGCTTTTCAAAGCTCCTTTGGATTACCAACTTGTTGGACATATTAAGAAAAAGAGGGGGTTGGAAAGTATTTCTTTCTGGATGCCTCAAGCCCCTCCTAGCTTTGTTTCACTGGGCTGTGTTGCATGTAAGGGTTCACCAAAACAACATGACTTCAGTAAGTTGAGGTGCATGCGTAGTGATATGGTTGCGGGGGATCAGTTCCTAGAGGAAAGTGCATGGGATACATCTGAGTTCAACTTGACAACAGAAGCATTTAGCATATGGACAGTTGGTAATGAGTTGGGGACCTTTTTCGTCCGAAGTGGTCTCAAACGACCTCCAAGACGGTTTGCTTTAAAGTTGGCAGATCCTAGCTTACCGAGTGGTTCAGATGATACTGTCATTGATGCAGAAATTGGAACTTTTTCTGCAGCCATTTTTGATGATTATGGTGGCTTGGTGAGAGCTTTCCTTCCTTGTGGCTTTATTTGATTTTATTGTCAGTATTTTGACCTTATCTGTTGTTTTAGTTGAAGTAGGCGACTGAATTTGATATTCAGATCTATGATTCGTTATAAATCATGCATATAGACAGCTTATTTAAGAAAATTTTCCTATAGAAAAAGCTAATTAATTATCTTCTGTTTCTGTCTTATTTTCAAGCTTTGGGAGTTCAGAAAGAGGGGAAATTAGTTAGAGTAAAACTAGAATGGTGGATTAATTTTTAACTAAGATCTCTCCTCAATTAAAGTTCTAGCGACTACCCCAGACAACCTTGTTTAAATGTTGCAGGGTGAATTTTGGAGTTGAAATGCAAGAGGAGTTGTCATAAGCTGTGTTAAAATGCATATGATTTTCGAATTTAGATTCTTTTTTAGTCTAATAGATATGTGACTGATGCATGCATCTACCAAAAAATTAAATGTTCTTAGAACTAAAATTGATTGGTATATATTGTTCTCCCTAGTTGATTTTTTTTTTCCAACACAGATCTGCTTGGCTACCTAAGAATCTCTGTCTATTTGCAGTCTTTTCCTTTAGTATATGTGGAAATGGCAATGTCAGATTCATGAAACAGGTCATTGGATCAATTCATGGGAAAACTAGGTGGTAATTGCTTAGTTGTACGGTTACATGCTGAGTGAGCCAATGTTGTTAGTTAAATCATTAGTTCTGAAGTCTTTGGGTATTCTTATACGTTAGGAACATGGATAGAGGACTTTGGCATTGTAACACAATGCTCAGTGAAATAAAAGGGATCTTTTTAGATTTGGCTACCTTTTGCCTTTTACAATCTTCTTTCTGTCTATGTTTGGTTAGTCTTGGTTTTACAATTTACATTGTTAATTGACATAGCTTCTTGGATCTGAAACCCCAAACTTTAATTTAACAAGTGAAGGATTTTATGAGAAATGGTGCCTTGCAGCTTTACAACAGATTCTAGAGAATGTTTGATAACAGGGAAGAAAAGGCAAGAAAAGTTTTTTTGGAAGAATTTGCATATGAAATGTTCTGTTCTTTTGTCCTTTCTTTAAGTTTCTGTATGGTTCTTTTATATCCTGAGTGCTTATTGTGAATACAATCGTTTTTTGTCCAATTATGAATTCACTAAAATAATAGTAGTTTGAATTAAATATTTTGCTTATTTTCCAGCAGTTTGTTTGCCCTGAAGATTTTGAATAACTATCTAATGTATGTGTTATTGTAACACCTTATACTATCAAAGCCTATATGATACAAATGTTCTAGTTAGTAATGGAAAGACCTACTAGAGTCCATCTTCTATGATCTGGACTGTAGAACCCATAGGCTTCTGTTTTGCCTAAACATTTTGATTACTTGATCTTTCTGAAATATCTTTTCGGGAAGTTTGAGTTGAATGTATAATTGGTTTTGAAATGTCTCGATCACTAATTCAGAAAACAGGTGGGCACATTGTTGTTTGAAGAGTTATTTTCATTCCTTATGTAAAAATTGTTTACAAGCTTATTTATACGTAGGGCTAAGTCCATGAGGAAATACCTAAACTACCCATTACAATAAAAAATAAATGACCAACCATACACAACTACACAGGACAATACATCATTTCAACTATTATTATATTGATTTATCTCCTGGACTTTGCAGATGGTTCCATTATTCAATGTATCTTTAAGTGGCATAGGATTCAATTTGCATGGAAGAACTGATTACTTGAATTCCGCTGTCAACTTCTCTCTAGCTGCGAGATCATATAATGACAAGTACGAATCATGGGAGCCACTTATTGAACCAGTTGATGGATTTGTGAGGTAAATTATTATTTTAGGCATCGTATTTTCTTTGGAAGTTTGTTTTATGAAAAATGGCAGGATATAGACATAGATTTGATTTTCTTATGCATCATCCGGCTAGAGGAAGGTGACTTGCTTAAATAATAGCAAACATGGTGTACACTTTTGTTGATTTTCTATGTAATGAGAGAGCTTTTATTGCTTCTTACATAACAAATGAGATACAATTCACTCTTATTTATAGATGTAGGCTATTTCCAAAATACCTAAGCTACCCTTTACACCTAAACTATACTACTCATACATACAGCTATATATCACAACACCCCCCCTCAAGTTGGTGCATAGATATTGAGCATGCCCAACTTGCATACTAAGTTATGAAAGATTTTGCCACTTAATCCTTTAGTGAAGACATCTGCCAGTTGATTATCTGAAGTTACATGAGAAAGTTTCAAGACACTTTGATTGATCTTCTCTTTTATGAAGTGTCTATTGATTTCTATGTGTTTTGTTCTGTAATGCTGAACCGGATTTTGAGCAATACTAATAGCTGCCTTGTTGTCACAGAATAAGGTTGAAGCTCC
>CANUEX010014712.1:0-20934 GCA_948099535.1 Jatropha multifida
TTTAAGTACTTTATTTAGCACCATTGAGTCTTCCACTCAGTGCGTTGATTTTCATCACGCGCAGGTTGTGAGCGTTAGGTGCTACTTGGAGATCAGAGGCGTAGCATCAGAGAAGAAGCTTTATTTTTGGGTAGGACATGTAGTAAGATGTAAATTATGGCATGTATAGAAATATTGTAAAAATTTTGAGGTTGTAAATATTGAGTTATAAATTAATGAGATTTGAGATTAATTATAATGTTTTATCTATATGTACATTTTAAGTGAATGATCATTAGTAATTATTTCTTAAAAATGATGATATTCTATTAAGATAGAATCTAAGATGATTGATGTGATTATATAGAAGTGCTGCGTGATCTATTGTATTGATTTGGAGGTTTAGGGTTTGGAGGAGTAAATATTGAAAGTGTATTTGTTTTCTTTGTGTGGCAAGTCAATTTTTAGGGGAAACTCTTGCGAATTTTCCGTAGGAATTTCCCTAAAACTTGCCTCCTTATGAAAACTTAGCCACTTCTAATATATGGTTTAGATTATTAAGGAAGGTAAGATGGTGCTCCGACACCAAATGTGGCATTCGTTGTCTAGTCTTCTGGGATTGGGCAGTGGGTGTTACATTAATAATCTCAAGTTAAAGGATCACTTACACAACCATCACTTGAGTATTCCATAGACACCGGTAACTCTCCATATGAAATTCTCATGCAGGTTAATTCAGTAGACTTGTTTAAACAACAAGCATCTATATATTAGTTCTAAATATCACATATATTTCAACTTATGAAAATAGTTGCTACCCTAAGGAAAGAACTTAATATGTATCAGTCTCATCAGATTTAATCATCATCCAATAATGAGGAGAACATTGACTAGGAATATTTAGAGACATAGCTTTAATGCAAATATAAAACTCATAATTATAATCACATTATAATATATTTTGCAAAGCAATATTGTCTGATGGACTTTATCTTTTACCAAGATTCAATCGATAGAATATAAAAAATAAATAATTGTCTTCTATTAATAATCAAATATTTATTACATGAAATATTATATCCCAAAATATAACCAATCAAATTGGCTATAGGGCATATAATTAACACTTTTGATGTTAATGTGTTTTTGGATGGTTTCTCTTTAAGTAATGTGGTTAATGTGAAAAGAAAACCGTTTCCCCTTCATTAGTAAGACTGGCCGAACCTAGCTTGGTGAAGGACCTTGAGTTTTCTTTGATTTTTATTTTTGATTTTGATTCTAATGTTGGTTTTTATGTGTTTTAAGCTATGTATATATGTGTATTATGAAAGTATGATTTTTGTTTGGAACATAAGTGGGTTTTGATGGATTTTTACAAGTTGTAAGTTAAGAAATTTTGTAATAATAACTATTAAGTTATGAAATGTTTTGCTAAGGAATCATGCATATGAATTAAGATATTTTATGAAGAAATGGATTTGTTTTGGGCTCAAGTATGCATGGTTGAAATATGGTAAGATGAGGTTTATTCTGGTAAATGAGCATGCTTGACTTTAATGCCTCTCTGTTATCTTATATGCTATGATCATATGCTAGGCTGTGGATGCCTTCTGAATAAGCGGACATGCTTATTATCCTCTGATGGCGCTCTCACAGGCCAAATCTCTGATGGCGCTCTTATAGGCCAATTTTCTTGTGGCACTTTCACAAGCCAAATCTTTGTCTCTGGTATCTTTGAAATTGAATCTGATTATATTTCTCTCAGTATATGTATGAGCCATCAACCAAGAATAAATTCTATTTTTTATTAAGAAAAATGAAAATATATTTGTATTTATAGGATTTTTCTTATTTTTGACATACTATGAATTTATTTTAAAGAATGATCTTATTTATGATTTTTGGAACATTTTGATTTGATCTGTATACTTTTGGTAATTTTATATATGATTTAAGTATTTTAAATTATATTTTAAGTTTGTTGCTTAGGCAACCTTATTTATTGTATGTTTAAGTTATTTAGCACCACTGAGTGTTATACTCAGCGTGTTGATTTTTATCATGCGCAGGTTAAGAGTGGTGGATGCAATACGAAGACCGGAGGTGTAGCATTAGAGAAAGAAACCTTATTTTGGGTAGGACATGTATAGGATGTATTTATGGCATGTATAAAAGTACTGTAAGAGGTTATATACATTAAGTTTGTAAATTAATAAAGTCTATGATTAATTAAGTAATATTATCCTTATGTGAATTTTAAGTGAATGATTATTTGTAAATAATGCTTGAAACGGATGGCATTTTAACATGATAGAACCTAAGATGGTTTTATGTGAATATTAAAAGTGCTACGTACCCTATTGAGTTGTTTGGAGTATTGGAATTTGGAGGATAAATATTTGGAAGTGCTTTGTTTTTCATTTGTTTGAAAATTTTCATTTTTAAGGGAAACTCTTGCGAATTTTTCGTAGGAATTTCCTTAAGCTTTTATTTTTGAAAACATATCACTTGCCTCCTTATGAAAATTTTGTCATTCCATATATATATCTTAAGATTATTTAGTAACATAAGGTAGTGCTCTGATATCGAATGTGGCGCTCGATGTTGGGTCCTTCGGGATTGGGCGTGAGTGTTACAATTGCTCCCACCTGTGGACAAATCAAGCCAATCAAGAAGAAAAATCTTAGAATAAAAGTTAGAGAACTCTTTGAGAATTAAAGACAATGGACCTTTATCAGAATGCCAACCAGGGTAATGCCTACTCCATTGAATCATGGGACGGAAACAGCCCCCTATGTCGATAAGAAGAAAGCTGGTCCCCCAAGACAGAATTTGCTCAAAAGTGCCATGACTAGTTAAAAAGATGGCTTGAAGCCCTCAATCAGAATTAG
Organism: Jatropha multifida; assembly: GCA_948099535.1. Lineage (NCBI taxonomy): Eukaryota > Viridiplantae > Streptophyta > Magnoliopsida > Malpighiales > Euphorbiaceae > Jatropha > Jatropha multifida. The sequence goes on from CANUEX010014712.1 coordinate 2,871, forward strand.
GGTTATCAATGAAGAATAACTTGGTACTTCAATAAGAGGGCCTAAGATTGTGAGAAGGGTATCATGTACTCAAGAAGATCAGAATTCTTGTACACGGTTTGCGGGGCGAAATCAGGATGAACTAGGCAGGCCCCTGCATACTGAAGAAGATCCTCTCCAGAGGCAGTGTCATCTTGTCAGATATTGATAACAATGAATTCCCCAATCCATGCAATTTGGATTAACTCAAGAGATACTTTGTGTGAATGAATTTAGGCATTAGCACCATAATTATTGCCCCTTTTATGTCACCATAGAGTAGAACTATGGAGACTGACTCTCAAAAATATGTTCCAAAAGTATAAGATACGTAGGTTACCCAGCAAGTGGGTGTGGTCATAATAATAATAGAAATATATTTTTCCCCTCCTATGAAAATTCCAAATTTTCTATGCCATTGAGTAAAAAAAATATAAATATAAAATAAATAATAAAATAAAATAAAATAATGAAGAAAATGAGCTAAATTGAAAACCTGCAAGGGCAAGTGGCTTAGGCAAAATTAGTATCAGCTCACTAAATTGAAAAACTAAAAGCGCGGGTTAGGAAAAAATTAGGGCAACCTGCAAAGTCACAAACCCACAAGGGCGATTCAGGCAAAATTAAGGCTTAAAAGCAGCACTCACATAAACGATGAAACTATATTTCCTTTCCGAAAAGTGTCAATATGATTCCCATTTTGCATATCTGAATGAGTACAAGTTATGTAAAAAGAAAATCACAAAAGCCCTATCACCTAAGCATTTATGTCTTCATATGTCTTTGTCATCTATCTGTGTGTCAACTGTCTGTATGTGTCCACTATCCAGGGCGTGAAAAATGTTAACTGAATCCTCTATACATCATGGGTCAGTGTCCTATCTCAACACCCTCACAAAAATATGGGCTAAGTCAAAAAGTCAAATGAACAAAAATCCTATCCTATCAAGATAAGGTTGGCATGCACCGAAGCATTAGGCAAACCGTCTGCATTGCCTCAGAGGCATGTCCCTAAAGTCATCAGAAACCTTTGGCCTAGCCTGTTGGGTAGAGTCTAAGTTTGTCTTGATCATTGCTCATAGTCTAACATCAATCTCCTGAGTCAGAGTTGCTCTATGCTCCCTATCTCGGTCACCATTCTCAGCCATCCACCAAGCCTCATAAGCAGCAATTTTTGCCCTAGAAGCTCTAGCCTCAACCATATGAGCCCCTCTCGACCAACCACCTAATATGGCCACAATCATCCTAGGAGAAGTTCGTAAGTCTTGGAAGAAAGCTCAAGCTAGTGATAGCCCTTAAACATGCCCCATCTGCCTCATCAACCTAGAACTAGTATAAAATGTGATGATATCCATGCCAAGTAGATAAGCTAACAAGAGCCTCGCTGATTGGACCATAAACCTCCTGATCTCATATTGGTCACACCTCCATAAGATTTGATCCAACCTTAACGCTAACAAACACTATAACTACTCATCCTCTGACCTAAGTCTCATTGCAACTCATCTAGATTAGTACTACGACGACTCATATGGATGATGTCATGTTGGCTCTAAAACTCTCAAATGATCTCTTAAACAAACCTGAAAGACCAGACATTGCACCATAATACAAAGATGAAACATGCATTTAGATGCAATTATTCCCTCACCACATAGATTTAGCCAGACCCCAACTCATTCATTCAAGCCTTTTCTTGAAAGCATGAAAAGACCAGATTTTGCCCCTTTATTGCCCAAACCTAAGCAGGCATTCACATGCAACTTCCCAGATGATATGGTTGTCCATAACCTAAGCCTTTTTACTGAAAGCACCTTAATAGAAATTGAAATAAGCTAGCTCAATAATGCTTACTAGAAGTAAGATCGGGCTGGCTGACCAGATTCCATCAACTCTGTAAGCTTGATCGAGGCTCAGAATGGTATCTACCAAAGCCATGGTAGCTATCTGAGCTCCTTCCTCCATTTGGAGAACCAGGTTAGCCGTCCTCACGTCACCCTAACCTAGTGAAATAGTAAGTATACAGGTGCTTACCAAGTAGAAAAGCAGAGCTCGGGTCCTAAACCTCTAATGCTCTAAATTTATAAAATCGAGTGGATCCAGATACCGCTCAATAAGCTCAGCTAGATCAACCCTGTTATCTACCACTAACTCTCTGGCCTCCGATAAAGACAGACCCAACACCCTTATAAAACTCTTAAAGAACCCAATCCAATAAGTATACAGGTGCTTACCAAGTAGAAAACCAGAGCTCAGGTCCTAAACCTTTGATACTCTAAATTTATAAAACTGAGTGGATCCAGATACTGCTCAATAAGCTCGGCTAGATCAACGCGGTCAACTTCCACCAACTCTCTGGCCTCTACCATAGATAGACCTAACATCCTTATAAAACTCTTAAAGAACCCAGTCCCTATCGGTGCAACCACTGGAGCCCTCTTAGAATCATTGCCCAATAGTGCCACAAACTCTTCATATGTTAGGCACATATCCTCATTATATGGGTTCCAAAAATATAGACATGCATCTGGGCAAGCCCGAGCAACCGAGAAGCCTCTCAGAGTTACCGAAGAAGCCATACCGTATCGGCTTAAATTAATCTTCTCAACCTTTGCCAACCTCTTGGTCCATCTTTGCATGCTATCATTGATAAATAGCCCCATTTTTGCATAGAGTGCTTGAAAATCAGAAAAATTAAGCTTTGGATCGCAAAATGACACTGTTTTGAGACCATAAATGAGGTATTTATAGGTTATAGTTGCCTGCCTCAAGGAACATGCTTGCATCTATCTTCCCAAGATTGGCACTGATGAGCCCCTTTTCGATACCGATTCAGTCAATTAATGGGTGCCAAAACGACACTATTTTAGAGGAATTCGTGCACATCTAGGGCACCTTGATACCGATTGCCCACTTTTTAAAATATTCTTCCAAAAAACTTTTTTCAATTAGTGGAAATGCCATCTTTTTAGAAAAATTGATCATTTTACTCAAAATTCGGTGTTTCTAGACCATAAAACTAGTAAGTTTTCCATAAAAAAGGATATTGTTTTCAAAATGATTTGGCAAACTGAACTCGAATTCTCTGAAAGCACTCTCTCAGAAGTTAAGCCAAACAATCAGGAATGGCACTCATGCATCATGCATAAATATTCTATTCGACTAATCATGATTTTCAAGTTGGGTTAAAGCAATTCGGAATAGACATTTCAGTGCAACTACAAGAAAATAGGCGATCAATGCAAATTTCGATGTAATTTAGTGCAACCATGAGAAAATAGGTAATCAGTGCAAGTTCTAGTGTAGTTTGGTCTAGATACAATTCACACAGAATAGGTAGTCAATGCAAGTCCTAGTGCAATTTAGTGCAATCACAAGAGAATAGGCAACCTAGTGCAAATTTATATAAAGAGGGCGACCAGTGCTAAAATAAAAAAAATTCAAGATAGGCAATTCAGTGTAGTCGTAAGGAAAATAGGTGATTAGTACAACTTTTGGTGCAGTTTAGTGCATATTTAACACAAGTCAAGAGACATACAATTCAATGCAAATTCAATATTAATGGGGCAATCAGTCAGAATTCAAACAGGCAATCAATGTATTTGTAAATTAGGCATTCAGTACGAAGTCACATAAAATAGGCAATCAGTGCAACTTCCAATATAATTCACTACATACAAAATCAAGCAATCAAATCAATGTAAGAATGGAACAAATCAAATAATAGAGGGCCAAAGGCTTGAATGCATGATAATATTTTGTGAAACACGGTGCCTATAAACAGGGCGACACCGACTCAAAATGTGCTAGTATGGCTATCAAAGTCATCAAGACTATGCTCTTTTAAAAGGCAACTGTATTGTCTATGCTTCTTCAGTTGCCCCTTCCTCGATTCTGCTACCTTAGCATTAGCAATTCTCTCCTAAGTGAGTGTGTCAAAAAGAGCCAGCCGAAGATGCCCTACAACGATAGATATCTCCAATGCCCCCTCAAGGGTCGACTGTAGAAAATCAAAAAAGAGTCATCAATAGGAAATAAGAGATAAGAAGAGAAGAGAGAAGAGACTCATGGGCTCATCAACAGGATACTCCGGCCAATCAAACAATATCTAGAATATAGTGCATTACAAAGATCATGGTTACCATTATTACAAAAATCAGTAATTTAATAATGATCTTATTAACATTGTCAATGACAAGAATATTATTGCATTATTCTCATTCACATCCAATATTATATGTTATCGCATTCACTTCAGAGAATGTAATAAATTCAATTGAGTGGATTTCATTCATGAGATCTTCTATACTACGATTTAAAGTCTTTGTTTTTTGTTTATGCAAGGTATTTTCATATAACATTTCTATGAGGCCCTTCCCGAGTGCCGTGGGAAAGATTCAAAGGATAAAGTCTAACTAGACAGACCCATTGGTCAGTTCGTCATGGAAAATCGAGAAACTGGGCAGAACCCCACTGTGGTTCCTCTTATTCTATTTTTTCTTAGTTCTGTTGTGACTAATGGTTTGATTAATTGATCTAATTACCAATTTATCAACCTTATGGCTCTATTTAGTGCTTAAGTGATGTTCGGTTAGCTTTTCGGAGTGCTTTGACTATATGTGGTGTGTTAGAGATGCCACCTTAATTTGTTTTTATTTTTGGGGAATGTATGAGGTAAAAACCCTGTGATTGACTCCTTTAGAGTGCTACAATAGATAAAATGCACTAGCCTCGAATCATTGGATTTGAGGACTAGGCTTTCAGCTTCATTGTGTGTGGATCAAAAGTTTGGGTCTAATTGAAAGTTAAAAATCATCGTTTTGCATGAATTTTAGATTATCGATGCATGGACATACTTAGAATGCATGACAATATCTGGAATAAAGTACGTTAAAAGTAAGCAAATACGATAAAGGTGTGTAATTTGGAGGGGAACCCGACTCTAGCCTCCTTATCAAGGATTCTAGGTCATGTAACACATTTCCCTAGGTCCTGACCGATCAATTTGGTTAGGGACTCACTACCTAGGCTAAAATCCATAGGTTTGCCTTCATACCTTATTTGTATGAGGATCAGTGCACATGAATTTTTACCATCGTTCAGGATGGTAGAGTTCTGAAGATGCCACTCTTTAGAATGGGCTTACTGGTTTGTCAGCTAGACCGGGCTTTAGTCTGAAAACTAATTTTGTGGTTTTGTCAGACGGGTCGGGCTTATCACCGGATGGATGGGGCTTAAAGCATCCATTGTGCCAGAAAAACTGGGTTTGACAGTCAATAGGGTACCGAACGGACTGGGCTTTGAATTGACAAAGTCTGAGTTTAAGAAATTTATCCTTGTGCTTATGATGCGGTTGGATCAGAGCTCCACAATGATTTATCGACCAAAGAGGCTGAGTCTTTCTTCCAAATATAAGTTAAGGTAGGAATGAGGACCTGTATTATAGTCATATAATATTATTAAATGATGAATTATTAATCAATCGCTAGATTTAATATATAATGAATCAATTAACTAGCAACTTTGGCCTAAGGAAGGTCAAAGTGTGATCCAAAGTTGAAAGGATCGACTTTTGAGAGCCAAGTCAGACTTTGTGGTCGTAGAATCATAAAAGTGAGAATGAGAGTCATTGATGATTGAGAAGCGCTCAATAAAGCAATAAGGGGTGTCTGAATGAGGAAGGGGAGTGCCATATTTAAAGATAAAGGGGGTGGTTGAGCCAGTCTGATTGGCGTTGGCCACCTTCTTATCGGAGCCAGTGACCCTTGAATCAGTGCCGATAGCATGTCCCGATGTTGGTCTAATCGGCGCTGATGCTGGGCTGATCGGGGTTGTCGTTGGGCTGGCCAATGCCGATCTTGGCTGATTACCAGAATGCTTTTGACCTTTTATTTTAGGGTTTTCAGGATTTCGAGAGTTCGTTCAAGGCATAAATGACGTTCGATCAAGCTGATTCTCATGCCGTTGGAACCGTAATAGAATTTCCTAAAGTTTAGTGCTAAAATCATGATTAATAATTTCATTCATTGTTGGGAATGAAAATAAATCTTATTATGTGAATTAAGAGCTTAGTTTTTGTTCAATAATAAAAAGACCAAAACTAATATTAAATCTAGAATCAATATATTAAAATATTTTTTTTGATATTGCTATTGTAGATGCATATTCAAAAGTATAAATTATTCTCCACAATTTATGGATTAGATATGATAAAATTATCATTAATAAATAAATCAATCGGATCTTATTATTTGTAGCATATGTTTCTTTTAATGGAAATATATCTAGAAGCAAATATACTATTGTCTAGCTTAATAATTTAATTATAATATTTGAAGACGCATGACTTTTCCCAAAAGAGCATGCCATTTGAGGACACGTGACTTTTCCCATAGGTTTTGGATTTTTGCAAAGAACCAAATCAATAAAACAGACTTGATTGATTTTATTTAGTAAATCGATTGTCTTTCATGAAACCCATTTAATTCTCGAAAAAAAGTTCTCTTACTTTGATAAAAGTTTTATTTTTAGAATTGCCGCCCTTATTAGCAAAACTTCTCGAATTATTCGATCCTTCGGAATTGACTAACTCGGTTTTAAACCAAAGACAGTTTCAGAGTTAGTACGATATGGGACAGTGATAGGCACCCCCATTGCCCAGTTAAATCGACCTCCTCATTGTCTAGAGAGTCATAATAATAATAATGTGATTAATTAAAATTGAGATGAAAATACTTTTTAGTGCATTTTCTATGTCAATCATACAATTGATCTCAAGCATATTAAGCATGAAATAAACATCAACAAAGTAAACAGAAGAGGAAAAAAGTTACAACCCATCCTAATAATACTATCTACCCTCATCCCTCCAAATTTCCCAAACCCAATTAATTATTACACATAAGCTTTAATTCATATCCATTAAGATCTCATTACATTTTGCAATAATAAACATTAAAACACGATAAGAAATAAGCATCCAAAGAAACAACATAAACACAAAGATAAGCAATGTTTACAGAATGATAAATCATACATTCCCATCCTATAATCAAACATCCATTCATACAAAGAATGATCAAATGATGCATGTTTGTAATACAAGATTGATGAATAAGGGGTTGGCACAATAATAAGCTTAAGGCATAAAATTAAAATACACAAATTATAGGGCAGAATAATAAATTGTTGGAAAAGTGAATAACAATGATTAAAAGACAAGAATTTATATTGTTAATCAAGGTGTAAGCTCATGGTCTTGATGTTCATTAAGGATGATGAACAAATTCACCAATCACGACTCTCAATCTTGTTTTATTATTTATTTGATCCCTTTTTTAACAAATACACGTCACAATCCTTTTAAGGTTGGAGCATGGTCACTACATGCCCAAAAAAGGGGCATTTATTGATTTTTGATCACTCTGAACCTTTGAAACAAAGGGCCCAATGCCTTAAGGGGCTATGGCATGTGCCCCATGTGGTGGCGCAAGACCCTTCCCAGATAAAAAAGGTTTCAGATGAAGAACAGAGGATCTCGCCGTAAGCCTGGGGCACGCACCAAACGCGGTTGCTTGTGCCACTAGCTCAATCTGTGTGCCACAGAGGCACAAAGATCCTTTATTGGCTGATCCTCAATTTCCCTCTCAACTAAACCCAAAAGAGGTGTTCAAAGCATCAAAAAGGAAAAAAGAGGTGAAGGAAAAGGATTAAGGTTCTCAGAAATTACCTTTGATGATTTCTTTGAAGATTAGTTCAAAAAGGGATAAAGAAACCCAAAACTTGGTTCTTGATCCAATAGTTTGAGTTTCAAGATTAAGATGTGTGTTATTGGAACTTTTGATTGATCTTAGGGGGTTTTAGATTGATTAAGCAATAAAATATCAACTTAGATCAAAGGTTAACACTAGTTGCCTTTGAATCTTTAGGTTGAGTTTTAAAAAAGCACGAGGTTCCCCTCAAATTCTGAAAGTCTGTCCTTCGGCTCACCCCCAATGCCTATTTATAGGCATTTGAGGGTGGGGTAGCCCCTCTTAGGGTTGATGTGGTAAAAATGCCACTGTCAAGCCTTGTAATGGGACTAAACCCACTTTACTAAATAAGATTAGGTGGTAGGCAAAATGAGATAGTGCATCGAGAAGTGAGCCAGGTGGGCCCAACATGCTTCTCAGGTTTGGTTTCGTCGCGAAATGCCTAGTAACACGAAAAAGTAAAAAAAATGGTTAAACACATAAATCTCGCCCACGGACCATAAATCAAGAATTGAGGGGATCAGAATTCTTGATCCAATTTTATGCAAAAAATGGTGTATCATCACTGAACCTTTTAAGGGCAAAATTTGAGCATCTACAGTTTGGCCTCACCTTGGTAATATTTTGCTTTTTCAGTAAAATGTCATCAAAGTGTAAAGTAGACGCTTAAGTAAGAAAATACTTACCTAATTTGCATTGCATGAACGAATTTTGATGGATGAAGTATGCTATTTTGGCGACTTTGTGGATGTTAATTACCATTACGACAGATTGTCAAGTAGACGGATTGTGCCATGGTTATTATTGGTGACTTCTACGGCTAACTATGCCAATCAGTAACTTTGATAAAATGCAATGGTTGTCCTTTGGATGATGAGAAGCAGAATAAATTGTGCCACTTGGGATGACTTTTGGGGTATGCCCTTTGGGACGACTTCAACGGATGAATTAGTATGCCACTTAGAACAACTCGATTTCTGAAATGTTCCACTTTGGGAGGTTGTCCTTTGGATCGTGAGAGGTGAAATAGGATGCACCACATGGGACAGCTTTAGGAGTGTGCCACTTTGTGAGGTTGTCCTTTAGACGACACCTTCTTTAGAGGGCTTTGATTTTCCTGCCTCAGGGGACTTATGGTTTTCTTACCTCAGGAGACGTATGGTTGACATTCTCCACTTTGGGAGGTACCTGCAAAACCATTTTGTCAATAGGATGAAAAAGGCCCTTTGGCGGGTTATTGTTAGAAATTCTGTGATCAGGCCCGAAGAAGCGTGCTCGTGTGACAAATAATTTTGCATAAAAATGCATGATTTGTGTACTCATGTGACTTCATGCGTGTGTGTGTGTGTCTTTGAATTTATGTGGCATTATGTGTGCTTTTGTTAATTTAATGAAAATTGTGCCATGGCATGCAAAATGAGATAACTGACACATGGCCAGCAGTATGTTGCCCCTATTTAGACTGTTAGTCATTGATGGGTTGCTAACTAAGTGCAAGAGCTAGTCACAATTAATAGACCTTTAGGCCAAACTAGGCCCTAGGGTTTAAGTCAAGCCCATAGGCTTATTAACCATTATAAAAGGTGAAAGTGACATTCATTTGTCACTTTCAACCTAACTTTATTCTTTTTCTTTTTTAAATTCTCTCCTCTCTTTTCACTTTTTACACAACTTAAACTCATCGCTGCTAAGAATATCATGGACTAGCTTCTTGGTTATATGGTGATCGACCTTGTGACCTGCACTTTATTAGCATACTCACAGTGGTTTATTTTTTGTAGAAGGACATGAGGTGCAAGAACAGCTACGTAGTAGGTGAATGGTTTGATCGATTGCTCGAGTGGGTTAAGAAGCATGTTAAGGGGGCAAGCTTTGGCCGCTTTGTGGATACTCTTCCCAGGGTAAGGGGCAGACTCTGTTGTCCAACATTTTGGCATTGATGGACGGTGGATGGATACCACACATACCTTTCATCTTTCATTCAATGAGATTACTATCACACTCATAGACCTTGATACTATTACAGGGCTATTATTTGGAGGGTGGTTCATGGTCTTTTATGACTGTAAGAGGACATTAGACCATCCAGGCCTATGGGTAAGCCTCCAGACTACTATTGGGATGGAGCCCACCATTTTTACAAGAGGGTCAGGTATGGGAGCATCTATGGTCACTTTCAGGAGATACCCTGGAAGCGGGTGATGAAGATGGATATAGATGTGGCAACATGAGCCTAACCATTTTATCTACTGTCGACTACCTTGTACAATGCAGATTTGGCATTGCTACCACCACTTCAGGACCTGGATGCGACCCTATAGTTCAACTAAAGAGCTGCTGCCTTGTCTTACCTTTACTATGGCATGGACCTATGGATCCATAGGGCACATCTAAAGGTCGACCGCAAGTAAGTTATTAAGGTATAAAATCACATCTTTTGGTTATTCTCTACTTTTTGCTTTTATTCTTGCCTTTCCTTGTACTTACTAATTTCTGATTTATTTTTGGTATAGATCTGGGCCTATAAGCACCAAGTCCTCCCCATGCTTGCCTTATTTGGCTTTGAGGGTGATGTTAATGCAAGATCTCTTCCTTATGGCCGAGCATGGTGATTTCGCAGGTGGCATTCCTATACTACCTCGGACGTAGCAATGTTCCGGCAACTACTGAATAGCTCAAGCTGGGACCGAGTAAGTTGCTCTCTCTTTTTCTTTTTATTTTTATTTTTTTGTTCTTCTTTTTTCTCTCTCTTTTTTTTATTTTTGTCGGCTATCAGCATAGGCGGCTCTCCTTCTAGGTCTATTATATGATATGTACTGTACTACCTTGGGAAGAGGGTGTATGAGTGGGAGTTAGGACTAGACCAAAGGATAGTCCCTTATGATGTGCCTTATTACATGTTGTCCACCAGATCCATCCTATGCTTATGCCATATTTGTACGGACACAACTCCTAGTCCACATCCCTCCTCCAACTGAGTTTTATCCTTTTATTGAGGCAGAGAAACTAGATGGAGGTCAAAGTGCTTCCCCGGTACAAGTGAGCTTGAGGGAAACCTAAGATAAACCAAATAGGGGGTTCTACACCTTTGTGGTGCGAGGCCAACAAGAGTGGCATGCGCCACTACGTGTGGCGACACCACTTCCTAGTGCTTCATGCCACTAGTGCCCAGATCCCTTGTTTTTACCCTGTAAACTCCAGAAGCCTTCTTGATCTAGGAAAAGCCTACGCCACTATGTGTGGTATGCGCCATAACGTGAGGTGCACACCATAGTCCTCTATGGCATAAGGCCTTTCAATTTAGAGGCTTTAAATAAAGTAAAATCCAATAAACATCCCAATTAAGATATTTAGTGGCTAAGCTCCAACCTTAAATGGTTCGTGATGCGTATTAGGTCATATATGGATCAAATAAGCAAATAAAACAAGATTGAGGGCAATGATTGGTAGATTTTCTCATCCTTCAAGGTTGAACATCAAGACCATGAGCTTAAATCTTGTTAAAAGCTTTAAATTTCTGTCATTTAATTATCGTTCTTTTCTTTATAAGCACTTTACTTTTCTATCCTTTAAATTCTTGTTCTTTAGTTTAATGTTTGTTGTTGATATTGTTCTAACCCATTAGTTATGAATCTTGTACCATTTACACATTTGTTGATTTGTGCTTTTGCAAATCATTTTTTTCCTTATGCTTGTTGTTTGTGGTTTGGGTTTGTGATTTATTTTCTTATTGCAAAATGTAATGGGTCCATAAGGATTCCTATTTTTTCTTATTTATAATAATTGGTTGGGGTAATGGGAAATTTGGAGGGTTTAAGGGTAGGTTGTATTTTAGGAAGAATTGTATTCTTTTCTCCTCCCCCCCTTTCTTTGTGGATGCTTACTTTATGCATGCAATAATTTGTATGAATGACATAGTTTTACAAAATTGCATTAAAAAAATTTTTATCTCAATTTTTAGTTAATTGCATTATTAAATTATTATGGATGTTTGGACAATGTAGAGGCCGGTTCAATTGGGCAAAATGGGTACCTAACACCTTCCCATTTCATACTTAACTCTTGACCCTGTCTCTAGATAAAGATAGATTAGTCGATTCCAAAAGATAGACTAATTTGAGAATTTTTGTTAATAAGGGTAGCTACTATAATTTTTAATAAAAATCTTACCAAAGTAAGAGAACCATTTTTCTGAGGATTAATGAATGATTTTAATAAAGAAAACCAATTTTATTGAATAAAATTAACCAAGCCTGTTCAAATTCATTTCTTCCTTTCAAAAGGGGAGCTGGAAAAACACGACATCCTCATCCTGACGACTCATAAGTTGTCCACTTATTCATAATATCTTTGGTTTTCAATTTTAAGGTCGAAATAAGAGTTAACTTCATAAGTTGTCCACCTATTCACAATTTTTAGTAATGTTATTAACTTTAAATTGAGTTTTATTTTTTGTACTTATAAATGTCATTCATGCAATTATCTTTTCTCTATCTCCATGCTACCCTAAACCCAAAAGGCGATATTGGAGGTTGTGGTCCTTATAATCTATTCGATTATTTGGATCCACCACTAATATACACCACTCATAAATCAAGTACCATTTTGTATATTAAAAGAATTGGCACAATCCATTATCACCATTTGTTTAGACCTAAAGCAAAAGGGAGGAAACAATCTATTCTTACTTATGGAACCTAAGAACTAATAAACCTGACCTAAGCCCATGTAATTGGCCCTAGTTCCTTCCCTTAGGATCGCCTTAATAAATAAAATGTCATTCGTACAATAAATGTGAGAGGCATCGATCCAAAATCCCATGATGGTTTCTAGACCTTCCCATGAATCGTGTGTGGGAGATATAAGGGTGGAGATCATGCATTCCCCAACTCCCTTCCCCTTTATTTGTATATGATTGTTATGATTGTGTTGTGCTCCATTCATGCATCATTTAACTTGTTTTCTTATAGAATTTAGTTATATTCTATCATGGCTCAATCTCGACGATTAGAATGCCAAAGAGCGAAAGATTTAAGAGAGGTGTTGGAAGAAAAATGAGCTAAAAGAGCTCTTCCCAATAGTGACAACAAGGCTGAGCCCAAATACTTAAGAGGGAAGCTCCTCCGATTCCAACTCCAATGAAGGAAGACCAATTAGAAGAGGCTCACCAACTCTTGGTTCAAATAAAGTAATCCCAATTTGAAACCATGACCCTCTTCCAAGTTGTGGAGGCATGATTCACTCTCTTGCGTAATATCGCCAATCACCTTATGGAAATTAGGCATTTCACTTTAGAGGATGTGAAGCCATATTAAACCTCTTAGGCTTTGAGGTTTGAAGTATTGTAAATATCAGTTAGGGCCTCAAAAGAATAATGAATGTAAAAAGTTCACTTAAGGAAAGGTAATAAAATGAGTCTATTTTTGAGCCAAATATTATTAATGCAAAAATAAAAATCTCAAATGTAAATGAATAAAAGACCCTACTCAAGTAACATTATGCTTGAGGAAAAAAGTAAGGGACATAAAGAAAAAGAAATAAGCAATAAAGCATTATAAATATTTGGCTACAAAATAGAGCACGTTTCGCTCCTAACTGTTCTCAAGAGCCTTTCTTCGACTTTGGATTTGAGCCATCATGATAAAGCTATGATGGAATATAGCATTATTCTCATTTCACAATGTTATGATTGTGTGATCGCATTTTTGTGTGACATTCCGTAAGCATGCATCCATGCATACATTCATCATGTCGTGTTCTCTAACATTCATTTTGCGCAGTCAAAATAGCATAGCATAAAGAAAAGGCATTGAAAGTAGTTAACTAGTTGAGGAGAGATAATCATTTTGGTAGAGTTGAAGAACCTTCATCCCCCTTTGATTTACCCAGTTCACTCTCCTTTAGTCCATAGGGCTCCCGCTTTAAGATTGAAAACTCTCCGATCCAAATAGATTTTTCAACTTCTACTCCTACTTCATTTGACATATGGGAGAGACTAGTGTTCCACTGACTGATATTGAGAAGATGATTGAGAAAATAGTAGCGACCAGTCTTGAGAAGCTCATAAGATTTGACAAGGGAAAAGAGAAAATGGTAATCAAAGGTGACGAAGAGGCTAAGGATAAGTCTGCGAAGAAGGAACACATTGAAAACCCTTAGTAAGATGATGATTTTTTCAAGAAGATGTTTTCTAAAGAGGCTGAGTTTGAGCCGGTCATCTTGAAAAAGTTTGAAAGCTAGACAAGAAGCTCGAGAAGGTATAGGTGTTCATGAAGTCCAAGGGGATGGACCAATACATGGATATAGATGATGATGAGGAATTGGAGCTGAGGCAAGCCATTCTCATGACTCACAAGGTGCCGAAGGTGGCAAGGTATGATGGTAACAGTGATCCAAAGGTGCACCTCATGTAGTATAAGTCTATCATGGAGTTGGCGGGTCTACGATCAAGGGAAATTTTGAAGATGTTCCCAATGTTTTTAATGGGATCTACCAAAACTTGGCATTGCAATCTCGAGAAGAGGATGAGAAGAAATTGGAATGAACTTACAATGGTCTTCCTTAAAGCATATGCTTACAATATCCAAATGACCATTAATTTGAGAGATTTGGAAGTATTGACCATGATTTAAGTACCAGGCTTTAGGAAATTCTGCTACGGTTCCAACAACATAAGAATCAACTTGATCGAATGTCGTTTGGACCCGAAATGGACCTTTGGAAGCCTAAAAACCCTAAAAACAAAGGGCAGGAGAATTTTGGTAAAAGGCTTCGATTGATGCTGAAGAGCACAGCGTTAGTGCCGATCTCCCCTTGATCGGCATCGGTCTGGTGTGCGTCGGGACCCTTGATCGGTGGCAATTAGGGGCACATCGATGTTGATCTAGAATACATAAGTGTCAATTTCCCCCTGGCTCTGCCCCTTTGGCATATAAATATGGCATTCCTCTTCCTCATTTCACAACTGTTGTTGCTTGATCAAGCACTTCTCAAGCATCAACAACTCTTGTTCTCCCTTTTTACAATTCTATGGCAATATAGTCCAACCTTGTTCTTCTTTATTAGTCAAGTTTAGTGCTCGAATGGTTCTCAAAAGTTGATCCTTTTGACTGTCAATCACACTTTGACCTTCCTTAGGTCAAAGCTATTAGTTACTTGATTTATTATTAATTAATTTAAGAATTAATTAATAATACGTCAATTAACACTAGTATAAGACTAATTTGGGTCCTCATGCCCTACCTAAGCTTTATGTGGAGGAAGAATCGATCTCCTTGGTTGTTATAATCATAGAGCTCCGATCTGGTTGTGTCATAAGTATGAGGGTATAATCAATCAAACTCAACTTTGCTAATTAAGCTTGATCCGTCCAAAATTTTATCAACTATTAAGCTCGGTTTGCACGACACTCAATATGCTTTGAAGCCCAGTCTATTTGGCAAAATACAAAATCGATTTTCAAACCAAAGCCTGATCCTTCTAGCACCGTATAAGCTCACTCCCCGAGTGGCACCTTCAAAACCCTACCATCCTAATCGATGGTAGAACTTCTTGTGTCCTGATCCTTATACAAACGAGGCATAAAGGCAAGCCTATGAATTTCAGCCTAAGTGGCAGACCCTTGGCCAAATTGACTAGTCAGCATATAGGGGAATGTGCCACACAACTTAGGATCCTCCATAAATGAGGCTAGAGTTGGGCTCCCCTCTAAATTATATACCTTTTCAATTATACTTTTAATGAACTATATTTCTGATATTGCTATGCATAATTAGTATGTTCATACATCGATAATCTTGCATTCATGCAAAACATTTCTTTTGATTTCTCAATAAAAGACCCAAACTATTGATTCAGTCAAAAGAAGCTGAATACCTAGTCCCCGAACCCAATGATTTGAGGCTAGTGCATTTTACCCAAAAGGCAAACTGAAAATGGAGTCCATCACAGGATTTTTTTCCTTACTCTTTCCTTGAAAACAAAAACAAATGAAGGTGGTGACTCTATCACATCACACACTAGTTAAAGCGCTCTAAAGAACCAACCTGACACACTTAAGTGCTAAATTGAACCATAATCAAGTTGACTAATCAAACAAAAGGAACCGCAAGGAGTTCCTCCCAATTTCAATGATGAATCGACCAGTGGGCCCATTTGGTTAGACTTTGTCCTTCATATCTTTTCCATGGCACTCAAAAGCAGGCTCATAAGTGACAACTCCATTGGGGACTTAAACAGTTTTACAAGCTAAAAAAGGTAGTAAAAGGACTATTGAGTAGGCTTTGAATCTCTAGTTTGGGTCTAATTAAGAATTTGCCTTTGCATATATTCAGATGCATCATTTAGTATCCTTTCCTGTCATTAGAATTATGTGCTGAGTTGCAATTATCATTTAGGGGCTATCTTCCTCTAAGCTGCCCCGTGTCAAGTATGTTGCTAACCCAAACCTGCGCACCTCCTTGCCTTATGGTAGGGTAAACGGTTTGGCATACCAATCGTTTTGTTTAATACAACATGGTCAAACGACAAGGTATATTTCAACTTTAGTGGATGGGACCCTTAAACCAATCCATAAAAAGAATGTAATGACCCTAGATTTGATCCCTAGGCTTATATGCACCTAAACATCATGAAACCATTTTGGCATAACATTCATGCATTCAAGCATTATATGATGGACCAAGAGTAATCCCTCAAACCTAAGCACCAACTGGTGGTCAACCCAACCAATGGTTAATCCTTAACACCAACTAGTGGTCAAACCTAAACACCAATTGGTGGTCAACCCAACTAGTGGTCAAACCTAGGCACCAATCCTGACCCAAGGAGATTTACCTTACTAAAATCGCTCTATATTACCCAAAGGCCTAAAACACTAACCTAAGCACCTCAAACATCCAAAATCCTCAAACATAAACTTGAGCACCTCAAGTCACCAGCATCCTTATAATAGACCTAAGCACTTATTATACCCAAACTGGGGGCAATGCTTAAGTCATACTCTCAAATCTTGACTTGTGCATTTGAAATGACCCGTTAATTTATTTTTAAAAGAATTTTTTATTTAAAATTTAATTGTAAATTTTCACCAATGAGAATTGGCGAAAAATAATATTTTATGCCGCGAACTGAATCGAAAACTGAATTTAAATAGTCTAACTCAGTCGAAAATCCTTAAATCAAATGGAATCAGGCGAAATCATTGGGTTAGACCAAATCGGTTCAAATTGAATTGAAACCATTTAATTAAAATAAATAAAATAATAATAAATAAATAAATAAACAAAAAAAAAACTCTCCCTTCCTCTTCCTCTCCCTCCCGTTTTCTCTCTCACGCAACAGCCCTCCTCTCTCCTCTTCCACGTTCTCCGGCCACCGCTCGAAGAGAGCGAGGTGACTAACGACTCGCGAGGCTTCACCGATCAAGTTTCCGGCCTTCTTGCATGTAGAGAGGGTCTCTAACGGCGCGAATCTGGACTGGAGCTCCTTCGACATGCTGCAATGGAGTTTTCCGGCGATCTGAGCCATTTCCGGCGACTCCAGGCCATGAGGTGGTCATGGATCGACTCCCCTTGACCACGCGAACGTTTTCCCTCAAGAAATTCCGGCGATGGAGCAAGGAGAATGAAGCCACCATGATCGGCGGCTCCAGCTACTGTCGTGCTTGATCCGACAAGCTGGAGGCCTGATCTCGCGCAAATGACACTAGAAATGGAATCTACGGTGAAAACCGAGTCTGGTGGTGGTGCCCTTGCAAAATTCTGGGCTGTTTTGGTGCTCCGGCCATCGCCGGCGGCGGTCCGGCGAAAACTCCAAAAACGCAGAATGCTGCATTTCGCGCGCTGAACACGAATCCAAAATCCGATTTTCAATCAGTATAATTTATGTTTCAGTTATTTAAATTCAGTATAAATTCGAAATAGGAAATTAATACTGTTAAATTAAATTGGCTTAATTAAAATTAAGTGAATTATGTGGAAATTAATTGCGAAATGAATTTCTAAATTCATTAGTGAAATTAGCCAATTTAAATGGATTACAAACAAAGGTGAAAAGAATTTATAAATTGGGAAAATGTAAAATTAAGACAGTTGAATTGTTAAAGGTAGAACAATATAAATACCGAAATTGAAATTAAGTGAAATTGAGATTGGAAATTGGGAAATGACTGTAAATTGCCCGATGGAAGGGCTGTGTATTGTGATGTGTAAAATTTAGATAGAATTAATATAATGTATGAATTATTTTGGAATAAATCGATTAAATAAATACCTGTGCATATGTGTATAAATGAT
>CANUEX010014735.1:0-12970 GCA_948099535.1 Jatropha multifida
GTGATAATTTGAGATTTTGGTTAATTAAAGATTTTGATATATTATGTGAGGACCTTAAATAATTGAGGATTAAATCTTGGATGGTAATAAATAAATTATTACAAAGGTTAATAGTTTTTAGCACAAAGATTAAATGGTTATTATTAAAGGTTTTAATATAATTAAATTATTTGGATGATAATTTGAGTATTTGGTGAAATAAGTGACATTGTTATATGGAATATTAGGTTTAAGGTAATTCCGGTTAAAAAAATAAATATTTGGTAAAAGTACTAATGAATTATTATTATTGATGGTGTTAAATTATAATTTGGAGTATAAATATATTTTGTGGTGAAATAAATAGAATTGATATCTAGACTAGATACAGAATAAGTAAATAAATTAATTGCTGATAAATAGTAAATTAATAGAAATTTAGTCAGAAAAATAAAATAGACAGATAGGTTTATTAAAATAATATTCTTAATTAAGGGAGTCATTATCTGATTATATTTTCTTTATTATACGTGTTTCTTAGATCGACCAAGTTCCTCTACTGTTCCTCCAAATCAGAACCCAGGACAGACCTGAATTTATTCTGCGTTCACTGTGAGTAATAATAAATGGTGCATACTATCCGCATACATGCATTTTATATGCATTCCATATATTCTTTATATTATTTAAATAATCACGAATCATTTATTATTTCTATTGCTATATTGATATCCTTCATTTTTCAAATATAATATTCCAGTTCTATAATCTTAGTCTTTGATATAAAATATTTCGGTTCTATAAATTTATACAATTTTCGCCCTTGATTACATTCATATGTTGCATTTATTGTATTGAATATATTTGTGAATAATTGTGATGTGAAATAATGTGCTTTTGTATCTGGGTGGAAATTGGGACGACGTGTGTCACTATGGGTCAGTGGGCCAGGTATGGGGGATCGGCTCCCTGTTATATATATATATTATTATAATAGAAATTGACCGGGGGCCAATAGGTGGATTTGTGACTTCATTGACTAATTTCCACATGTTGTGAATATCTAAATGTGATTTGTTTGAAGATGCTGATGTATGACACGTGCTTGTGAAGTACGCCCATTTATTATATTGTGAAAGCATACTGCTTGAATGTGTGGGTTTGCATTATTTATTATTATTCACTGAGTTTAGTGAAATTCACCCCCCTTCCATAAACATTTTTCAGGAAATAAAAGTACCGTTGGTTTATAAGACTCTGCTTCCTTCTCCGCAAAGATTCGAACATGTTAGTATAAATTATCTGCTAATATTTGTGGCTTTCCGCACATTTTATTTAACTCCGCAGTTAGAATGTTTAATCAATATTTGGTTATGTAAAAAAAATTATCTTGTGATTATAAATAAATTGTAAAGTGTTCTTTTTGAATATTTGGAGACTATATGATAGGAATAGTTTGATCATATTATGACAAATAAATATTTACATGAGAATATATTTTTATTAAATGGATATGGGCCCGAGCTGTGAACAGTATTTAATACTAAGGCTGAGTCAGAAATGTAAACTTTGATTATATTATGAATAATGTCATAATATGGGCTTACTATTTCGTCAGTCAAATGATAATAGTAATGGATTTTTATAGTTTAGACTTACTACGGGCCTCGAGGGCCTTAAGCTTACCTAGGTCCTAGTGCCGGTCCGACCCACGGTTTTGGATCGTGACAGATAATTTAGTCATTTATTAATTAGAAAATTTTTAATTTTATTGATATTTTTTTCCTATTTGAATCTAAATTCTATCAAGAAGTTTAATCTAATCCTTAATTTATGATTTCAATTTATTATTTTTATTATATTAATATTAATTAGAAATTTGTTCTACCATATCAATATATATATGTTTAATTTTAATTGTTTTTGACTATCAAGAATTATTACTTCAAGTTTTTGTTAATTTGAAATTATTAAGTTTGCGATCATATTTTTTTCTTGTGGTAAGTATTAACTCTCTCCTTTATAAATTAATAGAATAATTTTTATTTATATTTCTTATAATTTTGGTAATCTTTTATTCTTTTTATTTGTGTTTAGAGTTATAAATTTATATATTTATAGATTCGTTATAAGGTTTCTGCTTTTGAATTAGCGACGAAATTTTTTCATTTCTAAATTATAAACTTGGTAAAGGGTTCTACTTATGGATTAATAATGAAATTTTTTCATTTCTAAAATTATAACCTAAATTATTTTTCATTAATTACTAAATTTTATTTTATTGTTCTTCCGTTGTTAATACTTGACAAAAGATTACAAATGAGTTAGCAATATAATTTCTATCTGTTGCTAAATTTATAATCAAAATTGATAACCTGTTTTGCAAACCTAAAACTCGTTGCATTTTTCTTTTGTGCCCCATTCTTCAGTATGCATGTTCTTCATTTTCTCTTTTTTTTCTCACTTTTATTTTATATTTTATTGATAAAATTTTAAATTTTATCAATATTGTAAGATTAATATTTGTAATGGTAATATATTTTATTTTTTATTTTCAATTATTTTGATGGAATCATATGAATTCTAATATTTAAATTATAATATAATAAATCATAATTTTTTTTAGTGTAGGGAAAAAGGAATTCAAACTTGAATTTATATCAAGTCCTATATGCATTAATCACTAGGCTATGCCTTGGTGTACATAAATTATAAATTTTCTGCTTGAATAGAAATTTCAAATTTATTTGTATTTTATTGATTGATTAATAATAGCATTAATGATAATTTAGTCACATTCTAATTAGAGAATATTGGGTTCCTAAAACACCAATGTTAAATTTATGAAATGATAAAAATACTATTGAATACTTTAATTTTATTGGTTGAAAAATAAATATAGTTTAATTTTGATTGGTTATGCTAATTTTCTATTTGAATCTAAATTCTATTAGAAAGTTTAATCTAATCCTAAATAGACCTAAAAAATAAAATAAAATTAAAAATTGTAATTATAATTATTGACATGATTAAAAATACATATATATAAATTATATTATATATAATTCAAAATTATCAATTTTATCCTATGAAATAAGAATGCACTGTGATAATATTACTACAACGGTAGCATCTTTTTCAGTTTACGAAATAGTTTTTTAGGTTTTTCTTTGGCGTTCGTATGCTCTCTGTAGCATCTATCCTTTTTCCTTTTACTTTTCGTTGAGTGGGCTCCAGTGGCCATTACCTATGGAGCAAGAGTTTGAACAATTGTCCATTACTGCAGCTGAGGATGATGGATTACAGGTCGCCACTGTCTCGCATGCTCAGATTTCGACTTATGATTTTTGTTTGGTAGGTATGTTCCTCACCTATAGTTCTGTAAACTTTCAATCTATGAGATTTTTCTTTGCTGATCTCTGGCATCCTTTGGGTTGAGTTGATATTTCAGACATTGGAGCTAAACGGATTCTGTTTTGTTTCTTCAATACTATGGATATGGAGATAGTGGTCAATGGTGCGCCATGGACTTTCAATTGACACTTGCTAGTTTTTTGCCGTATTGAACAAAATGAAGATTCATTATCAATTCCTTTGCTTTATGCAGACTTTTGGGTTCAAATTCATGACTTACTTGTGGGTTTTATGACTGAATTCATTGCTCAAGCTTTAGGAAACTTCATTGGCACATTCAAGGAGTATGATGCAAAAAACTTGATTTTAAGGCCTAATAGCTATATGCGCATTAGGGTCCAGTTGGACATCCGACAATCACTGTGTAGGAGGAAAAAGATTGTGGACTTTGTGGGAAATATGTTATATTGCCAGTTTTGGTATGAAAGGCTGCTTGTGTTTTGTTATCTTTGTCGGAGACTAGGCCATACCGATTCCTTTTGTGAGCTCCATTTACAGAAAAGGAAGGAAGAGTTGGTACCAGAGTGGGATGGTTGAATTCGAGTTCCCGGCCGACAAAATGCGCAACCTGTTAGTGTTTGGTAACGTGAAGAAAGGAAAGTTGATTAGGGAGGAATCTTAGCACCAATTGGGGGATTTGCAGAAGTAGAAAGGATTGTACTACCTGCGCAACGGTTTCGCGCTTCCTTTTTTGGATCAAATTTGAATGTTGAAGATGTTAGGACAGATTTGGGGTGTATGGATATAGATCAAGTTATTTTGGGACAAGATAGTGGTATTGGGCTTGGAGAGGATGACGGCCTTAACAGACCTGATGACTTAAAAAAGAGACCTAGAGTAAATACAACTACATTAGTTAATATAGTTTCCAGTGTGAAGGATTCGACTATTAACTCACTCGTGCTGTAATCATCATCGATTTTACATGAAACAACTGTTCCTGGTGACTGGGATGGCCGAGGGTTATGAAGCTCGTTAGTTGGAACTACTGGGGGGCCGGTAACCCTCGGACAATTTAGGTCCTTCGGGACTTGGTTTCTAGTTACAAGCCGGATGTTTTGTTTCTCATGGAGACTAAGGTTCACGGGTCTCGCATGGAGGAGCTTAATAATCTTCATCGTTTTGACTCCTACTTTTCGATTGATAGTATGGGCATTAGTGGGGGTTTATCTTTCATGTGCACGAATGAGGTTAATTTTTCTGTTTTTGGATATTCTAATAATTTTATTGAGGGTACTGTGAAGTATCGAGATATTAGTTGGCGTCTTGTTTGGTACTATGGTTTTCTAGAAAGTTCTCGCAGAAGGGCATCTTGGAATTTAATTCGAACTTTAGCAATTCAAAGTCAGCTTCCTTGGCTTTGTATGGGTGATTCTAATGACATTGCCTCTAATATGGAAAAGGAGGGTGGTGCTCAACATTCTTTTTTCCTTATGAATGGTTTAAAAGAAGCCCTCCATGATGTTGGTTTGTGTGACCTTTTTTCAGAGGGATCGATTTTCACATGGGTTTATAGAGCAGGTACGCCCTTTTGCATCAAAGAAAAGCTTGATAAAGCTATGGCCAATGATGAATGGTTGGCTTCCTTCCCTTACGCTGTTTGTACAACGCTAGTGGCACCTGTTTCAGATCATGCTCCATTATTGATTGACATAGAGCCGAGGCCTATTACTCAGTAGACACATCACTTTCGCTTTGATAATTCTTGGTTGACAGATGGGGACTTAGAGCTAATTGTGCGTAATGGTTGGGAAAAGAGTGGTAATGTGGATTTTATATCAAAGCGAGATGCTTTACTTGAAGATATCAGAAGTTGGGGCTTACATAGGAATAAAGAGAATTAAAGATGAAAGCGATTTATTAAAAAGATTTTGGAATTGGGGCAAGTGGCTTTGGACAGCTATCATTCAGTTTTGCTCAAGAAAGAGTGGTGCAGTATACTGGCAGCAGAGGAAGTGAGAAATCACTAACAAGCAAAAATCTTCTGGTTTAAAAATGGGGACAAGAATATAAAATTTTTTCATAACCAGATTAAGGGTCGACGGAGACGTAACAAAATTACACAGCTGCAGAATGATAATGGTTTGTGGGTTTCGAAACCTTTGGCACTAAACGAGCTGGTTGGTGGATATTTTAGTGAAGCGTTTGCTGGTAGCTCTTCGTATAGAGACAGGTTGATTTAGTTGGTACCGTGCAAAGTAACTAATGGAGACAATCAATTTCTAACGGCTTCTTTTTTCAATGAGGAGTTTAAGGAGGCTCTTTTCCACATGCATCCGAATAAGGCTCCTTGGCCAAATGAGCTTAACCCATCCTTTTTCCAAAAATTCTAGTAAATCCTCGACAATGATATATTGAATTATTGTAGAAATTGGCTGCATCAAGGTACCTTTCCCTCTTCCTTGACTGATACTAATATTGTTTTGATCCTGAAAAAAGATAATCCTAAAACTATTTGAGACTATAGATCTATTGCTCTATGTAATGTTGTTTATAAAATATTGTTTAAGGCTCTAGCTAATAGGCTCAAGAGGATCTTACCTAAGGTGATTTCTAATACCATGCTTTTGTTCCCGGTCGGTTAATCATAAATAATGTTCTTGTAGCATTTGAAACCATTCATAAATTAAAGAGAAGCTCTAGAGGTAATTCGGATTTTTGTGCTCTTAAGACTGATATTAGTAAAGCATATGATTGGGTGAATTAGGATTATTTATTGGATATGTTAAGATGTTTGGGTTTTTCTGAGCAGTGGGTTAAATGGATGGGTATGTGTTTTATGGATGTCTGCTATAGGGTTAATGTCAATGGTGCTTTGGTGGGACCTATTAGTCCGGGTAAGGGTTTGAGACAGGGTGATCCTATTTCCCCTTATCTTTTTCTTATTGTTGCTGAGGGTTTGTCTTTACTTTTTTAGGATGCGGAAAGAAGGGGGATTATTGCATGGTTGTAGAGTAGCTAGGGGTTGTCCAAGAATTTCCCATTTACTATTTGTAGATGATTCCCTTCTCTTTTTTCAGGCAACAATGGGCTAGTAGGGTGAAGGGTATTCTTAATGAGTATGAGACAGCTTCTGACCAATCGGTGAATTTCCAAAAATTTGATATACTTTTTGGTCCTAGTGTGGAGGATAATGTGAAAAGAAATATTTCTAATATTTTGGGTGCTTATAATTCATGAGGAGGAGGAAAGTATTTAGGGCTCCCATCACTTATTGGGCAGAGTAAACGAAAAATTTTTGGATTTTTAAAGGATAGACTTTGGAGTAAGTTGAATGGTTGGAACAATAGGTTATTGTCTAGGGCTGGACATGAGGTCCTTATTAAGTCTGTGGCTCAGGCTATCCCATCGTACTGTATGAGTGTTTTTCTTGTTCCTATTACTGTTTGTAGGGAGTTGCAGGTTATGATGAATAGATTTTGGTGGATGGTAAAAGGGAGGGGGGTAAGGGTATCAACTGGCTTTCATGGGATAAAATGTGTAACACCTATTTTTTCGATCTCGTAGGACTAGAACAAGGAATGTTGCATTCTGTGACGGAGGCATGTACAGTCTTACTTATTACTACAGAACTAGTATCATTGGAAACATAATACAGTAATTAAATGCTCAATTTACAAAACCTTAAAAATATATAGCAGAATTCTTAGCAATCCAACTTGCCAGAATAATTCGATTATAAAAATTTGAGAAAAATTTAAAACCATTAAATACAGTAGTAGTAACCCATTAAACATTTCTAAGATATTAGGCAAATCCTTTAGAAAATCTCAAGTGTTCCCTTTGGAGATCCAATTAAGAAAATAAACAAACCAATTAATAAAACATGATCAAGATAATAGTAAAGTCCTCAGGAGTTTTTTAGACACACTTATATTCTAATTCAATAAAATGAATATAAAAAGGAACCATCCTCAAAAGTCCAATCTAAAAACTAAAGTCCAAGTCCATATGAAACAAATCAAGATCCTCAAGAGTTTAAAGGAATAAACAATTGTGTTTAGTGAAACATAAACCCCACACATTCAAACCGATGCTCTCATTATTTTTAAAACCTAGCATGGTTTCTATCTTATGTGTTGTTATTTGACTTCCATTTGATATATTAGTCACATTTAAGGAAGATTCTAAAGATTACCATATCAAGGATACATTAGATATGCATTTAGAGTGTTTAGGCATCATTTGGAGGTCAAAAATACACAAACACACTTAGAGACTCAGGGGAGTCCACGACCTGGGCATGGCAACACCTTATGCTAAAACCAGTTTGGGTATTTAGGTCATATCTTGAGTTATAGGCATCCAAATTGGACACAAGAAGATGAGTTGGAAAGATAACAATTGAACCTAAAACTTTTATAAAGGACACTAGTCAAAAGATAGACATCTTTATGGTCAAAATAGGCAAACAATATGATTGTATAAGTTTGATGCCATGACAAAACCAGTTCTGGTGTTTAGATCACAACTTGAGCTACGGGTATCCAAATTAGACCAAAAAAGATGTTTTGAAAAGCTAAGAAATAGAGATACAATGTTTGTAAAGGGCTCAAATACCAATGGAAAATATAAAGGGTCCAAAAATAAATTTGAAACAGACTCAACAACATATTCAGCATCAAAATTTATCAACTCATGCAATACATACAAAAATTTCAGATTTTACACTTAAAAACATTAGTTCTTGAAATCCATAAATGAGAAAAGAATGATGTTATGATCAGCAACACTAACAAATAAAATCAAACAAGACATATATTTTCACAATACAAACCTCAAAATCACACGATAACAACTAACTTCACAATTATGCCTTCCCTTTGCCCTTGTGAACCTTAGAAGGTTCACCCTTTTCTATAGGTATGAAAATAAAAAAAAAATAAAACACCATAAAAAACCATTAGGGATTCATAGTCTCCTAACAACATTAACTTTAAAAATATGATCAGATTAGAAACAACATATGGATTGCAGAAATGAATCTTACCTTGATTATGGAATGCCTTCAATGATCACAACCTAATTGCACCTTAATCTTCTAGCTTAAATCACCACTCTAATACCACTTATTCTCTCAAATTGTTATTTAATTATAGATTCTAATGGTGGCATCTTGTAAGAATGAAAGATGAACTTATTTCTCTTCCTCTCTCTCCCTTTCTCTTCATGCTTATGTGTGGGTGTGTTGGTGAAGGTGGCGGCACTCTCTCATCTAAAATGAGAGTGTCGACCACTCTTATTAGATTTAGGGTAATTCTTTTTTTATTTTATTATTATTATTTTCCTAAAGCCCATAATCTAATAAGCCCAATATATAACCAAACCCATTTAATAAATACCCATAGATAGATATTAAATATATATATATATATAAAACTATATTTTAAATAATCCCTTTTTATAATAATACTTAACAATAATCAATAACTCATATCTTAAAAGTCAAATCCCAATCCCAATATCTAGGTGCAATTAGAACTGCATCATATTAAATTCCATAACTAGGCTTCCGAGGTAAAGATTCACAGTTTATAATCCAGAAATCATTTTATACATGAACCAACAAACAAATAACATGCAATATATGAATCACTATTCAGACTCAGCAGTAATGAATAACCTATCCCAACTTCCAAAAATTAGGGCGTTACAACTCTCCCCTCCTTAAGAAAATTTTGTCCTTGAAATTTACTTGAGGCAAAAAGTTGAGGATACTAAGCTCGCATAACCTCCTCACTTTCCAAAGTAGCTTCCTCATTCTTATGATTCCTCCATAAGATTTTAATAAGAGGGACTCTCTTGCTTCTCAACTCTTTGATCTCTGTGGCTAAAATCTTTACTAACTCCTCCTTATAAGTTAAATCTAGTTGGACACTGATTGACTCTGCTGTAACCACATGGGAAGAACTCGAATGGTATTTCCTCAGCATCGACACTTGGAAGACATAATAGATCTTATCAAAGATTTGGAGGTAAGGTTAATCTGTAGGCCAATGGACCCACACGATCTATAATCTCATATGGACCAATGAACCTAGGACTCAGCTTACCCTTCTTACCAAATCCCGAAACTTTCTTCCACGGTGACACTTTTAGAAACACTTTATCACCAACAACATACTCGATATCCTTTCTTTTCAAATCTGCATATGATTTCTGCCGATCAGACGCAACCTTCAGCCTCTCTCTAATGAGAATCACCTTCTCTTCTGTCTCACAAAGTATCTCTGGTCCAATAATTTTACCCTCAATGAGCTCAAACCAACAAAGTGGAGTCCTACATCTCCTACCGTATAGAGCCTCAAACAGGTGCCATACCAATACTCGATTGATAACTATTATTATAAGCAAACTCTGCCAATTTGATATACTTCTCCCAGTTACCCTGAAAATCAATGACACATGCTCTGACCATATCTTCTAGAATCTATATTACTCATTCTGACTGCCCTTCTATCTATAGATTAAAAGCCGTACTAAAATGTAATTTAGTACCCATCACCTCATGCAGTTTCTTCCAGAACCTGGAAGTAAACCTTGGATCACAGTAAGATATGATGGACAAAGGAACACCATCCAATTAAACTATCTCATCAATATATAGCTACGCATACTGTTCAAGAGTGAAATCTATCCTTACAGGAAGAAAATGAGTTGACTTAGTCAAACAATCAACTACTACCCAAATGGCATCTTTCTTCCTCGGAGAAAGTGGCAAACCAATCACAAAATCCATTCCACTCAGGAATTGAAATAGGATGCATCAATCCTGATGGAACCTGATGTTCTGCTTTCACTTGTTGACAAGTCAGACATCTGGTTACCAAGTCTGTAATCTCTCTCTTCATAGTTGGCCACCAATAATGCACTTTCAAATCTTGGTACATTTTATTATTGCCTGGATGCATGGCATAAGGACTGCTATGAGCTTCCTCCATGATACTCTTCCTCAATTCCAGAATCTTCGGTACACAAATTCGATCACCAAAGTATAGACATCCATCTCCTTTAATTACAAAGCCTTTCTTCTTACCATCCCAAACCAAATCCTTCCACAAGGAAATTTTCTCATCCTTAATTTGAGCTTCCTGAATCTGCTGAATCAAAGTAGGCCTAACTTTCAACTCGGCCTTTATAACTCCATCACTGGATACAGACAAATGTGCATTCATTGCTCACAAGGCCACTAGCATTTTCCTGCTAAGAGCATCGACAACCACATTCGCTTTACCTGGATGGTAGTCAATAGTGAAGTCATAATCCTTTAGAAGTTCAACCCATCTTCTCTGCCTCAAATTCAGCTCCTTTTGGGTAAACAGATATTTCAGACTCTTATGATCAGTAAAGAGCCTACATTTCTCGCCATACAGATAATGCCTCCAAATCTTCAAAGAAAAGACAATAGCTGCCAATTCTAAGTCATGAGTGGGATAGTTCTTCTCATGCGGCTTAAGCTGCCTTGATGCATAAGCGACTACATGCCCTTCCTACATAAGTACACAACCGAGTCCATTACGTGAAGCATCACTGTACAAATTATAAATCTTACCCAATTAAAGCTGGATCAAAACTGGAGCTTCGGTGAACATCTTCTTCAATTTGTCAAAGTTGGTCGGACACTTCTAATTCCATTCAAATTTGACATCTTTACGAAGCAATCTTATCATAGGAGCAACAATAAGAGAAAACCCCTTGATAAATTGCATGAAATAGCATTTTTGGGTCATATCATATCAATTGAGGGTATCCAAGTAGATCCAAAGAAGGTTGAAGCAGTGATTGACTGGAAACCACCACTTATTCTCTCAACTTGTTATTTGATTATAGGTTCTAAAGGTGGAAGCTTATAAGAATGAAAGATGAACTTCTTTCTCTTCCTCTCTCTCCCTTTCTCTTCACGCTTGTGTGTGGGTATGTTGGTGAAGGTGGCGGCACTCTGTCATCTAAAATGAGAGTGTCAACCACTCTTATTAGATTTAGGGTAACTCTTTTTTTTTTGTTTTATTATTATTTTTTTCCTAAAGCCCATAATCTAATAAGCCCAATATATAACCAAACGCATTTAATAAATACCTATAGATAGATATTAAATTTATATATATATAAAAATATTTTTTAAATAATCCCTCTTTATAATTATACTTAACAACAATCAATATCTCATATCTTAAAAATCAAATCCCAATCCCAATATCTAAGTGCAATTAGAACTGCATCACATTAAATTCCATAACTAGACTTTTTGAGGTGAAGATTCACAATTTGCAATTAAGAAATCATTTTATGCATGAACCAACAAATAAATAACATGCAATGCATGAATCACTATTCAGACTCAGAAGTAATGAAATAACCTCTCCCAAATTTCAAAAATTAGGGCATTACAAAATGAGTCGGGGTAAAAAGGAGGGAGGAATGGGATTTAGGGAGCTTAAATGTTTCAACATTGCTATGCTCGGGAAGCGGGGGTAGAGATTATTAACTGAGACCAATACTCTAGTTTATATAATTTTCAAAGTTAAATATTTCCCAAGGGGGGGATCTTTGTTCAGCTGATTTACGCAATAATTATAGCTTTAGTTGGCAGAGTATTTTGTCTTCTCGAGAGGTGTTGAGATGTGGAGTTCGGTGGCGAGTTGGGGATGGTAGGGATATTTTTGTGACTAAGGATCCTTGGATCCCAAAGAATAATTCTTTTATGGTTGAAGATGGGAGTCCCTTTTATCCATGATTTTATGAGGGTCTGTGATTTATTTATAAAGGATAGGAGAAGTTGGGATGTTGAGAAACTGATGCATTTGTTATCCATGAATGATGTTCGAGCCATCTTGTCTATTCCTCTTAGCTTTCATAACCAAAAAGATTCCTAGCTTTGGCATTTCGACAAGAGGGGTAGTTACACGGTGAAGTCTAGTTACCATGTTAAGATTAACTTGTTAGGTAGGGGATTAGACAATCTTACTAGTGTGGTCTGGGGCAAAGTTTGGAAGTTGAACGTTCCTCCTAAAATTCGGGATTTCAAATGGAGAGCTTTGTGTAATGTCACTCCTACAAAGGATAACCTAAGAAGAAGAGGAGTTGATGTGGATCCTAAATGCTTGTTTTGTGACATGGTGAAGGGGGTTGATAATTTACTAGTTCATTGTCCTCGGGCTATTGGTTTACGGGGATGTGAGGGGTTGTTTACTTCTAACCCAAATGAATCTTTTTTAAATTTTTTTCTATAGGTCTGTGGCTCTCTCAATAATGACAAGATCGCATCCATAGTTGTGTGTGCATGGAAATTATGGTGCTCTCACAATCATGCTTTGTGGAACAATAATAGGATCACTTCGCATTAAATTCACCAAGCTGCAGTGCAATACCTTTCTGACTTTAATTGTGCAACGCATGTCTCGTCATTAGCCCACTCAATTGTCCATAACAATGTCTCAGTGAAATAACCTATTAATTTATTTTTAAAAGAATTTTTATTTAAAATTTAATTGTAAATTTTCACCAATGAGAATTGACGAAAAATAATATTTTATGCCGCGAACCGAATCGAAAACTGAATTTAAATAGTCTAACTCAG
>CANUEX010014744.1:0-19882 GCA_948099535.1 Jatropha multifida
GATGCAAAACAGAGTTTTGCACTCCAAAGGTACGAAGTCGTTTCACCGAAGGTGAAACTCACCTTCGGTGCAAGCTCTGCTTGCTTCGATTTGTAAGCAAGCTCCTGTGTAAATCTCTGATTTACAACGCTTCGATTTGCACATTCGATTTGCACAAGAGCTGTACCTCCGGATTGCAACCCCCTGGGTTGAAAGAAGATTTGCAAAACAACGCTTCGATTTGTTCGCGATGAAGATTTGTATCCCATGCCCTTTCGGTGCAAGGGCAAGCCGAAAAGCTATGCTTGCTTTAATTTGATCGCTTTGCTTACAAATTTTGATTTGTATACCGTTTTACTTTTTTAAGATATTATTCATTAAAACTCTTCCAGCTGTCGTACGAATATAAGATGCTTTTGGTTGTGGAAAAATGAAAGAAGCTTTTGCAATGCCCATGCCCTTCGGGCAAGGGCAAGGTGTTGCAATTCTACTTGCACGCAAAGCTTCGCTTTGCTCCGCCGATGGTATACAAATCTTTTTGCAACCACTTTGCAAATCGAAGCAAGCAGAGCTTTTCGGCTTGCCCTTGCCCGAAGGGCAAGGGCATGGCTTGCAAATCTTCGGTACCAGAGGTACGAAGTCAAGCTTCGCTTGCTTCGATTTGCATGCCAATGCACTTGCACTAGCGTGACCTGAAAATAAAGCATTTGAGATATAATTCTCAAACACGTATCGTTGTGCCCCAAAACCAGAAACACGAAGTTCAAAGGGTGTTGCAGAATTATTTTCATTTTCTATTTTGCCCTCCCAGTGAAGCCAAACCGGAGTATGCAGTTTAAGAATACCGTTTTGGTAATTTGTGATTATTGATTTTGGATTTAAAAACACAATAATTTTATTAACCTCTTTTTTGTGCGTCGTAATAACGGTTTTAAATCTTTTTAGATTACTAAAGCGATTAGCCATCCCTTGTGCGGTCATATAATAAAACCCCAATACCATATCTTGACTAGGTACTAACATGGGTTGTCCAGTGGCGGGAGATAACAAATTGTTACGTGACCAGAGTAAGTCCCAACTTTCAGCCCTAGCAGCAAAAGAAAGAGGGAGATGAACTCCCATTTGATCACCATCAAAATCGGCATTAAATCCCGAACAGACTAAGGGGTGCAACCATATAGCGCTGCCAACGACTAATTTTGGTTGAAAGGCTTGAATACCAAGTCTATGGAGAGTTGGAGCTCGGTTTAATAGTACGGGATGGTGATACATAACTTCTCGTAGAACATCCCACATTTCAGCAGATTTTGACTTAATCATTTTCTTTGCAGTCACAATACTTGCACAATATTTTTTGACAATTAATTGACGAAGTAAAAAGTAATGATATAGTTCAAGAGCTATATCTTTAGGTAAGCCACATTCATGAATTTTTAAACTAGGTGCCACTACAATTACCGAACGACCTGAAAAGTCAACACGTTTACCTAACAAATTAAGCCTAAACCTTCCTTTTTTCCCCTTTAAAATGTCAGAAAGTGATTTTAAAGGTCGACCTCCTTGTGTGTAATAAGGTTTTGAACCCCCTTTTCCGTTTTCCATTAGTCGATCGACGGCATCTTGAACTAATCTCTGTATTGCCGTTACTAACTGAAAATCGATAAACCTTACTCTTAAATGGCGATTATTTCGATAAATAACACGTTGGTACATAATATTTAAATCTGAAGCAACAATAACCTTTTCGCTCATTTGTAAGATAGGTCGTAAATCTGGGGGTAATACCGGTAAATGAGACAGAATCATCCATTCGGGTCGACGGTGATTTAACGTTAAAAGCTGGGCCACTTTTAAACGCCGAGCTACCTTGTAGATTCGGCGAGAGATTCGCATTATCTCTTTTTTTTGGTACAATTGTGTTTTTTTATTTTCTAAGCCCCAAAATAACCCTTTTTCTTGTAGAGGAAAGCCGTTTAAAGGACTTTTTGAAAGCGGTTCGTTTTTGTCGCTTTTGGCGACAAACCGTGCTTCGCTGTTTCCTTCTTGCATGCGGACGGCAGTAGAAAAAAACGGTTTTTCTATTATAGAAAAATTATCTTGATACTCAGAAACGTTAGAAATATAGTCCAACGCACTTGATGGCTGAAGGTCAAGACCATCTCGCGTAAACGCTATATGTTTTTGGTAAAGAGCACGTAAAATTTGTCTTTCTGCCACCAAAAACTTACAAAGATCATGGGGATCAAACTGTTTTAACAGCTGTTGTATAGCCCCACCTCCAGTGTATGAGAGAATTTCACGAATGGCTGTTAATTCTAAATTAGATAATGTTGTATTAGTGGTTTCTTCATTTACATTTTTCTTTATTAAATCGCTTGTAGAATTTACGGTGTTTTGTTTATAAATTTTCTTAAAAAACGAATCCAAATAAACGTGTTTTTTTTCCGGATACAGCATTTTTAATCTAAAAGCGGAAAGAGAGGTTTTAGACACATTACCTGTTTTGGTTTGCTCGCCTTGTCTTTGCCCAAAGGGCATGATTTGCGTTGGCGTCGCTGAACAAATCGATGATTTGCGTTGGCCGAAGGCCATCACCTTCGGCGAGGCACTATGGCCATCATCTCCGATTTGCATAAAGTTTTGCTCTTGGTCACCGGAGGTATGCAAAGCTTCGCTTTGCGTTACCGAAAAAGGTAAAGTAGCACTAACGTGCACTCGCTTACAAGAAGGTGCGCGAGGTTCACCACCTCTTTGTGCAAAATTTAGCTTTGCTACACTTCGCCGTTTTCTGAAAACTTTCGGTAAAAAAGCGGTGAAAGACGATTTTATACTTTGGACACTTAAATCTGCGTTTTTAAATTTATCCACAGTTTGACGTGCCATAAATTTATGTACATCTTGTAATGGTTCTAGGCGCTTAGTATTGCAATACTCTAAAATAGGAATATCTTCAGAAATCGGAGATGAATACATGAAATTTAATAATGCATCACGCAAATAAAAATGAGAAACGAAACTTGGTAAAAAAGGAAGGCACTGTTGACGCGTATAAAAATATTTTCCATACGAGGTTGACCGATAGAAATCGTTTTTATTTTTATTTACAACAGATCGATTATTAACTAAAAAGCGGTTTAATTTTAAAGGAATTTGGTCTTTTTGAAACCTATTTGCGTCGTGCGTTGGCGTACAAATCGGTCTGTGTACGCGGTTAGATTTGATCTCCGGAGGTGATGGCCTTGCACTTTGTGCTTCGCCTTGCCCTTGCCCGAAGGGCAAAGGTACAAAGTCAAGCTCTGCTTGCTTTGATTTGCACAAAGAAGATTTGCATGCCAATGCACTTGTAAGCACCTTTGGTACCAAAAACATACGTTTGCGTCCGCTTACAACTCGAAGATTTGTAAGCGGATGGACATCCCCTTTAGTGAAGGTAATCGTTTTTGCTTTGCGGTTGCCACATGCAAGTACAAAGCTCCGCTGATTGCCATGCAAAGCTTTGTTTTGCACTATCTTGCCCTTGCAAAAGCAAAATTTCGTTTTGCAAGAAGATTTGTTCGGCGATGCCAATGCAATTCGATGATGTCCTCTTGCCTTCCGCAAAAGCAAAGATTTTTTAATGAAAGGGAAGAATTGATATGCATTATTTTGTAACAGGTTATCACTCTTAGATAAATGTGAAACCGAAAGCGACTTATGTTGAACGAAGGTCGCTGCTTTAGAGGGCGTGCAAATACTCTTGCAAGTAGATATGCAAGGCTTTGCCTTGCACGATGTAGCCAAACAATTGCAACCCCTTGGGTTGCCCGCAGGGGAGGGCGATACAAATCTTCTTGCATCGGGTGAAACCCGATCGATCACCTCCGGTGATGCATCATTGCAGAGCAATGATCGATCAGGGCTCTGCCCTGATGCAAAACGGAGTTTTGCACTCCGGAGGTACGAAGTCAAGCTTTGCTTGCTTCGATTTGTAAGGCCAACGCAAATCTCTGATTTGCACAAAGAAGATTTGTATTGATGTTCATCCTCTTTTTTAAAAGGAATGTGATCAATCAAATAACTATTGCAGTAAGCTAAAGATACAACAGTTTTTTTTCGCTTTCCTAAAAAAAGCGAAAGATAACTGGGGCGTCCTTTTAAATACCAAATATGAGTTACAGGAGAAAGCAATGAAATATAACCTAATCGGTATCGGCGTGAACGTTGATCAATATATTCAACTTCACATTTTTCGCAAAAAGTTATTTTACTATGAGGTTGTTTTTTTCCGCAGGCACAAACCAAACTAGTGACTGGACCAAAGATTCGTTCACAAAACAAGCCGTCTCGAAAGGGGGTAAATTTTTTGTAATTTACTGTTTTAGAGTTTTTAATTAAACCTACCGTTTTTCCATTTGGAAGCTGGCGTGAGCCTCGAAGATAAATCTGTTGAGGAGACGCAATACCTATTTCTATCGATTCGATCAATACCTGCCGCTGATCAATTTTTAATTCGCGCTTTGCTTTACTACTTAACATTTTTTTTTCCTTATACTACCATTTTTTTTATAAATTAAAGATGCAGTTTACGTGGCTTACAATTCTGTTTGCGTTGGCGTGCAAACAGGTCCGCATTGCGAACAAATCTAAAATTTGAGTTTAAAAGCCAAGCGGTTAGATTTGTACCACTTTCACCTTTGGTGCGTGTGCATAACTTTGCCCCGAAGGTGAATCTACAATTTGCAGTTGCTTCGCGACCAAATTTTCTTGCACGAACAATTGCACGTGCAATTGCAACCCCTTGGGTTGAAAAGAGATTTGCACCTTCGGTGAAATGCACGATGGCGAACAAATCGAAGCGTTGCTTTGCGTGGGTTTCACCGGAGGTTACCGCTTCGCGGACAAATCGAAGCGTTGCTTTGCAAATCTTCGGTACCGGAGGTACGAAGTCAAGCTCTGCTTGCTTCGATTTGCACATTCGATTTGCAATTGCACTTGCACAAGAGATTTGCACAGAAGCTTGCACCGAAGGTGAGTTTCACCTTCGGTGAAACGACTTTGTACCTTTGGTACTAAGGATTTGCAACGGTGTGCTTTGTATATGATCGATCAGCCTTTAGGCTGATCGATTTTGCAAATCTTCGGTACCGGGGGTACGAAGTCGTTTCACCGTAGGTGAAGCTCATCTTCGGTGCAAGCTCTTGTGCAAATCGAATGTGCAAATCGAAGATATGCATCATGGCACAGCCATGATCGATCAGCCTTTAGGCTGATGCAAAGCTTCTGTGCAAATCTTCTTGCATCAGGGCAAAGCCCTGATGCATCGGGTGATTACAAATACAAAGCGATTACAAATACAAAGCGAAGCTTTGTAATCGCTTTGTATTTGTAATCGCTTTGTATCCGATCGATCACTAGCAAATCTTCTTGCATCACCTACGGTGATCGATCAGATACAAAGCGAAGCTTTGTAACTGCCCTGATGCATCGGGTGATTACAAAGCTTTGCTTTGTATCCGATCGATCACTAGCAAATCTTCGATTTGCAAGTGATGCATCATTGCAGAGCAATGATCGATCAGGGCTCTGCCCTGATGCAAAACGGAATGCAAAGCGAAGCTTTGCACTTGCACTCCGGAGGTACGAAATCGTTTCACCGAAAGTGAAACTCACCTTCTACAAATCTTCGGTACCAAAGGTACGAAGTCAAGCTCTGCTTGCTTCGATTTGTAAGCAAGCTTTGCTTGCTTCGATTTGTAAGGCCAACGCAAAGCTGTTGCAATCGGTGTAAGCACAACCTTCTTATAAGCAAAGCGATTAATGAACAACACCTAAAAAACCTCGTTGATAAGATTCTGGAGTAACAACATAAACCCCTAAGTCTAAACATAAGGCTTGAAGTTCACAAAGTAAAACTTTAAAAATCTCTGGGTGACCCAATATAGCTCTATTCTGATGAACCCTATAATTCGGCGAAAGTGTGTCTACAATTGATGGCGGCTTTGGTAAAATTGAATCTACAATTTGGTTTCTACCAAAGTAATCATCGGATTTTTTTGTTAATAATTCTTGTAAAGTGTAAGCTGCCCCAAAACCTTCAAGCGCCCATACCTCCATCTCACCTAAACGTTGTCCTCCTTTATTTGATCTTCCACGCAAAGGCTGCTGAGTAATCAGTGCGTAAGGACCGGTACTTCGAGCATGTATTTTTTCACTAACCATATGAATCAATTTTAAAATATATGCTTTTCCTACGGTAATCCATTGATCAAAACATTCCCCAGATCGACCGTCTACAAGACGAGTTTTACCTGGAAAATCAACCTGAAACAACCAGTTTTGCCCACTTTGTAAACGAGCTTGATACAGTTTTAAAAAAACAAGGCTTTTGGAAGCTTCAACCCCATATCGTTCATCAAAAGCTGTTATTTTAAAATTTTGTTTTAAGTAGTCTGATGCAAGGCCCAACAAACACTCCAAAACCTGCCCGACATTCATTCGTGACGGCACGCCCAGTGGATTTAAAATAAGGTCAATTGGTGTCCCATCTGGAAGATATGGCATATCTTGTCGTGGAAGAATTGTAGATATAACGCCTTTATTACCGTGGCGACCCGATATTTTATCACCGACTTGAATAACGCGTTTTTCACCTAAAAAGATATTAACTGTCTTTGCTGGATTTCTCTGGTGGCTTCCTTCGAGGTGATCAAATCCTTGGTGCCAAGGGTACAAAGTCAAGCTTCGCTTGCTTTGATTTGTATGCTTAGCCTTCGTGCAGCTGCAAATCTTCGGCAAGCAAGGCGAAGCTTTGCCCGGCTTTTTGCCTTGCCTTTCGGACAAGGACTTCGTGCAACTGCAAATCTCCGATTTGCAAGGAGATGATGGCCTTCGGCCAACGCAAGAAGGTGACGCTAACACACAACTTCGCTTTGTAATCTGCCCTGATGCAAGGTCCACGCAAGAAAGGGGTGGCAATGACCGAGGGTTATTTCCTTTGGTTTCAGCAAATCGTCTCTGTTTTTCTTTTAAAGAAATAAGGGGCTGCTCAGTATCAAATTGGTTTATCACTTTGTGATAAATTACTCTAGCTTCCACGCCTTTTGGTACATATAAGGATTTATTTCTAGCAGCAAAATTCTTCTCTCCTAAAATATCACAGAGCAATCTTTCATATGGACTCGATGGTTTTTTATTCAAGTATCGTACTTTGCCCACAAGTATATCGCCTTCTTTTACAAAACTACCTATTTTAGGAAGGCCAGATTCTTCTAGATGCTCGACTAATCGATCTTCGATCCCTGGAAGAGTTTTTGTAAACCATTCATGACCATCATTCAATTCTTGTGCTTGAAAAGTGTATCTTTCGATGTGTAGGGACGTATAAACGTGTTCTCGAACCAAACGTTCACTTATTACAATAGCATCTTCAAAGTTGTATCCTTCCCAAGGAATATAAGCAACTAGTACATTTTTTCCTACAGACAATTCCCCCTTATTGCTAGCGGAACAATCACTTAATATATCCCCTTTTTGAACCCAATCAAATTGTCGTATTAAAGGTTTTTCTGTAATACAAGTATTTTGATTTGATCTAGAAAACGTTGTAAGAGGTTTTGTTAAAGGAAATAGAAACGAGTCTTGTTTTATAGACGACGAAAACATTGACGGAATAGGTCGTATATACTTAGAAATCTTACTTTGTTTTGCTAAATGCTCCTTAACCTTAAACCGGTTCTCTAACCTTAACCTTCTTTTTTTATCTAAAAATGAATAGCATTGGTTTTGCATCATCTTTGATTTGCACTTATACGTTTTTATTATTACCTTACACTTTGTGTTTTGTCCGGCGTATGGTTGCAATCTTTTGTCAACGCAATATTTTTTGGAGACATATTGGCGGGGTAGAACGGGGGACGTAAAATGGTGTAGAAAGAAAGATTTTAGAACACGAGACGTTTTACTTTTTTTTCTGAAAGCCAGTTGAGCAATATCGACTTTTGTTGCTGTTATCTGATCGGCAAACCCGGCTACTACGGATTCTGTTATATGACCTGATTCCACAATAACAATAGACTCTAACCCTGTACCGACAATAGGTCTTTCGGCAATCATCAGAGGTACGGCTTGGCGTTGCATGTTAGAACCCATAAGCGCTCGGTTTGCATCGTTGTGTTCTAAAAAAGGAATCAATGAGGTGGCGACTGAAATCATTTGAATTGGAGAAATACCCATCAATTGAACTTTAGTAGGATTTTCTTTTTTAAACACATCTAACTGATTATCGGTCACACGAACGGGTACCGACTCTAATAAAGCATTTTTAGACCGTAAAATATTATTTGATGATTTTTGTAAATCACTTGGAGCAATATATAAGCCAGTTAACGATTCTGCTTTTGCTGATGTAAATGAAAATCCCAAAACCGATTGTATTTGTCCATCAATTACACGGTAATAAGGTGTTTTAAGAAAGCCGTTCGTATCTAATTTTGTATAAAAAGCTAATGAATTTACAAGACCCGCATTCTTACCCTCCGGTGTTTCAATTGGGCAAATACGACCGTAATGTGTGGGGTGTATACCTCGAATAGCCATTCCGGCAGATTCTCTACTCACTCCGCCAAGACCTAATGAACTTATTCGTCGCTTGTGGGTTATTTCAGCTAAAGGGTTTGTTTGATCCATGTACTGTGATAGAGGATTCGAACCGAAGAATTCTCGTAAAGCCCCAGTTATTGGTTTTGTGCTAAATAGCTCTTTTACGGATATTTTATAAGATTTTTCTGTTGAACTCGCTAAATGAGCTAGAGGTTTAAAAAACTTATAGACTTGACTCGTAAGTTCAACTATAGCATTAACGTTTTGCGGTTGCTTGCGTTGATCGAAGGCCATTTGCCTCCGGCAAACGTAAAGCAAGGCTGATGGCCATACTTCTCTTCTTGCATCGGGTGAAACCCGATCGATCACCTTCGGTAATGCATCATTGCAGAGCAATGATCGATCAGATACAAAGCTTTGCTTTGTAATCTGCCCTGATGCAAATCTACGATTTGCAGTTGCATGGGCATGGCTTGCAATTTTAACGGCGTACTTCATCCTGCCATGCACCAAAGTGGCAAGAAGGGGCATAGGTAACGACCGATTCGATTCGTCTTGCCCCTGCCCTTGTTCTTGCCCTTGCCCGAAGGGCATGGGCGTAAACGTGGGCATGGGTTGCAAATCTTTGATTTGCTTCAGGGCAGAGCCCGGATCGAGCATTGCTCTGCAATGATGCATGCCGACGCAAATATTCTTGCAACTGCTTTGCGTTGGCCTTACAAATCGAAGATTTGTATGGCCATTATCTTCGATTTGCACAGGAGATTTGCACTTGTTCGACTTGTTTTTCCACTGACAAATCGGTCCTTGTACGCGGTTAGATTTGCATGTAGAAGATTTTCGGCCCAGTGCGGGGGACATATTCAATTTACAAAACCCCACGTGCTTATACGGAACATCTTTTTTATTTTGTAATACCATGTCCACGTAGGCAAACCGAGAAAAAAAATCGTTGTAACTGAAACCGGATTGATGAGACGTTTTAAGCAGTGATTTATCACTGTAACGTATTTTGTAACGAGATTTGAATATAGAAGAAAAAATTGAGCGAGATGAAGAACCTCGCCACTCTTGCAGTTTTGTTGAAAGAAGGTTTTTAAGCCGCTCGACTCCGTTCTCAAACTGCGTTTGTAAAAGCTCTCCTGCAGTACGAACACGTCTATTTTGAGAATGATCTATATCATCCGTATTTTTTTCACCCTTTCTTAATTGATAAAGCCAAACACTTGCAGAAAAAAGATCGATTGACGTGAGTTGAGTGTTAAGATTGTCTTTCTTGTTTTTATTATTATCCGAGCCGTAATCTTTAGTTAGTTGCGTGAAAGGTGATGCAAAGCTGCGCTTTGTACGGCCGCTAGAAAATTTGTATGCACATGCGTTTGGATGATTTTGATATAAACCAGACGCTTCTTCGTTTTGCACTTGCACAGGAGATTTGCAAAAAGTTTTGCACTGGGTCACCTCCGGTGATGGCAACGAAGACTTCAAAAAAGAATCTGATTTTTTTACCGGAAAGCTTCTAAAAATGTTAAACTTTTCATTTATTTTTTCACGACCTAATAAACCTAAATCGTATCTTGAAGAAAGTTTAAAAGAGGCAAACAAATTTTCAGAACATTTTTTCCGTTTAAAAGCATTTTCTGGGTTTAACCCTTTAAAAAAAGAAAGATTACTTTTCTTTTTTTGCCAGTCTTCTAACTCTTTGTCTTGTGTTGTTCTATACAATTTATCATACAGAGTAATAAAAGCGTCATGTTCTGATTTGGTATTCGCTCGGCTTTTTCGTGTATCGAAGAGCGTGGAATAATCTTCATAAAGCATTGGAGATTTCGGATTTTCGTTTTCCAAATGTATGCGACGAGTTTTTCTATATAAACTTCGTAAAGATAAATTATTGTTTTCTCTAACATTTGGCAGCAACGAACACGATCCTTCAATAACCTGTAAACATTTTTGTAAAAATTCAACTTGTACCTTTTTGCCTTTTTTAAATTTTGCTTCAATTCGACCTTTTTTTGTCATTTGTAAGCGCACCCAAACACCTTTAAGCGGAATTATATCTCCGTAAAAACGAGACATTTTTCGATCATCCTTGTTTATAAGTTTTTGAAAATAAATACCTGGAGATCTTACAACTTGATGTACAATAACTCTTGGAGAACCATTTATTATAAAATGTCCTCGTTTTGTCATCATCGGTAATTGACCCAGTAGCACCCATTCAGGGTTACTTTGGTAAATAATAGACGATGTATTATAGGAAGGCTGCTTTGCAAATCTTCGGTTTGCACAGAAGATTTGCGAGTCTTTTTTGCAAACAAGCTTAACCTGCGCATATAGTTTACAACTATACGTTTTCATTTTTAAAATACAATCCCGTGGACTTGAATCAGGTGTTATTAATTTGACATGTTTGTCGTTTAGTAAAAGTTCTATAGAATAATTACCACTTTTAGCTTTTATTGGAAATTGTTTTGATAAAAGTTCTGGTATGCCTTGTTTTAAAAAGGTATAAAAAGCTTTCCGTTGGATGTCTAAAAGCTCCGGTGAATCATAAAAATCAAAATTCATGCATGCTTTATTAATTTATTTATAAGTTGTTTTTGTAAAAAAGCCAATCTTTTTTTTGTACGTTTTTTATTATCTCATGTTTCGCTTTTATAGAATTATTCTATAGTAAAATTGATAAATACAATATTATGTGTTATACTAAGATCAAAATTAAAAACGAAACCCGCTTGTTTCCTTGAAAGTATAATAAAATGTTGTGGAACCCTAGGCGTACACGTCTAACCTTTTACGTTGGCTTTTGCGCCGCTTTCACCGAAGCTTTGCTTACAATTCTTCATCGCCTTGCCCGAAGGGCATGGCGAACACGTGCAATTGCACCTACTGTGAAAGTAGATTTGCTTACCTTCGGTGAAGTGCACGATGGTGAACCAATCTACGATTTGTACACCAACGCAAGTGATGCGTCAGCCTAAAGGCTGACCGATCATGGCTATGCCATGATGCGTCATCTTTGATGATCGATCACTTGCAAATCGAAGCAAGCAAAGCTTGACTTCGTACCCCTGGAGTGCAAAACTCTGTTTTGCAAGAAGATTTGTAGAAGGTGAGTTTCACTTTCGGTGAAACGACTTCGTTCCTTTGGTCCCGAAGATTTGTTCGCCAACGCAATTGCAAGAAGATTTGTACGGGCATGGTAAGGGCAAAGCAAAAGCGAACACTTCGCCGGAGGCGATGCAAATTTATTTTAACAAGTAAATATCCTTTTATCTTCGGTGCAATTGAACGTACGGCGTTTTGCCCTTTTAGAACATAGCAACTGCAAATCGTAGATTTACCTTCGGTGACGCAAAGCAAAGCTTTGTTCGCTAACGCAAGAAGATTTGCAATTGCCGCAGTGCCAAAACAAAGTTTCGCAAAACCTTCGGTATACAAATCGAAGCGTTGCTTTGCAAATCTTCTTTCAACCCCCTGGGTTGAAAGAAGATTTGTAGAAGGTGAGCTTCACCTACGGTGAAACGACTTCTTGCATCGGGTGATTACAAATACAAAGCGATTACAAATACAAAGCGATTACAAAGCTTCGCTTTGTATTTGTAATCGCTTTGTATTTGTAATCGCTTTGTATTTGTAATCGCTTTGTATCCGATCGATCACCTCCGGATTGCAACCCCTTGCTTACAAATCGAAGCGTTGTAAATCAAAGATTTACACAGGAGCTTGACTTCGTACCTTTGGAGTGCAAAACTCTGTTTTGCATCACCGAAGGTGATCGATCGGGTTTCACCCGATGCAAGAAGATTTGTAGAAGGTGAAATTCACCTCCGGTGGATTGGGTTGAAAGAAGATTTGTATGGCCATCCCCTGCGGGCAACCCAATGCCCCCTTTGCTTGCTTCGATTTGTAAGCAGATCCTTTCGGGCAAGGGCAAGGCTATGCATCGTAAGTGCAATATATTTTGCATGAATGGCAAAACTTCTTGCAACCGCTTTGCGTTGGCCTTACAAATCGAAGTCAAGCTCTGCTTGCTTCGATTTGTAGGAGGTGAATTTCACCTACGGTGCAATGATCGATCAGCCTTTAGGCTGATGTATCAGCCTAAAGGCTGATCGATCATGACAAAGCCATGATGCAAAAAGTCGTTTCACCGAAGGTGAAACTCACCTTCTACAAATCTTCTTTCAACCCAGGGGGTTGCAATCCAGGGGTACGAAGTCAAGCTTTGCTTGCTTCGATTTGTTAGCGAAAGGCTTTACCCGATTGATCAACTTAAAGGCAGATACTTTTGTAAGAATAGCATACCTTAAAAAAAAGTTTTACATTAATACATTAATTTTTATTGTTAAGTTTCTTTTGATTTAAAAACCCTATTAGTTTTTTTTTTACAAAAATAAAACACCTAGCCCTTTTTTGTTTTATAAAATTTTGGTGTCACGAAGTTTTTTACTTGCACCTAAGATAATACTGTACGATGTAAACCCTATATTTATAAGGCTTAGATTGCGCTTTGCTTTTTTCCCAAAACAAAATAACACGCATGCAGTATAAATTTGTTGCCGTACTCCTCCCAAGTAGGTGGGGGGGGGGGGATAAAAGAGAAGCATCTACATTAATAAAAAAAAAAGTGTACAAATCTTTTAGCAAGTGCAATTGCGTTGGAATGCCAATCGAAGATTTGCACGCCTTGCTTTTGCCAGTGCCCCCCAAGTGGGCAAGAAGGGGGGTACAAATCTTCTTTCACGAGCAAGGGCAAAACCTCGTTTTGTAAGGAGATTTGTCCGTGCAATTGTTCGGCAAGGCAAACTCAAATCGGTTTGCATCGCCAAAGATTTTGCAAAGCTTTGCTTTGCACCATCTCCTTGCACGTGCAAATCGTAGATTTGCTTCGTGCACTTGCACAGAAATTTGGCATGATAGATCGCCGGAGGTAATGCAATGCTCTGCATAATTGTAAAGCAATGCACGAGTAGCGCAGCAACACGTGAATTTCACGTGCAATTGCAAATTTTCGGTACCAAAGGTACGAAGTCGTTTCACCGTAGGTGAAGCTCACCTTCTACAAATCTTCGGTACCAAAGGTACGAAGTCAAGCTCTGCTTGCTTCGATTTGTAAGCAAGCTTCTGTGCAAATCGAAGATTTGCAAAGCAACGCTTCGATTTGCACAGAAGTTTTGCATCATGGCTTTGCCCTGATGCATGATCTTTTTGCACGAAACAAATCTCCATCGCCTTGCCCGAAGGGCATGGCGAACACCTTCGGTGCAATTGCACGTGCACAATCGATCGTGCAAAACTTCGTTTTGCAAGTAGGTGATGCATGCATCATTGCAGAGCAATGATCGATCAGCCTT
The DNA here is from genome assembly GCA_948099535.1 of Jatropha multifida. Classification (NCBI taxonomy): domain Eukaryota; kingdom Viridiplantae; phylum Streptophyta; class Magnoliopsida; order Malpighiales; family Euphorbiaceae; genus Jatropha; species Jatropha multifida. The sequence goes on from CANUEX010014744.1 coordinate 13,917, forward strand.
TAGGCTGACGCATCATCAAAGATGATCGATCACTTGCAAATCGAAGATTTGCTAGTGATGCGTCATCCTAAAGGCTGACCGATCAAATACAAAGCAAAGCTTTGTAACCGCCCTGATGCAAGAAGATTTGCTCGTGCAATGATTGATCAACCCTTAGGCTGATGCATACAAATCTTCGGCTTGTAAGCTCTTTGTACGGTCGATCCGGGCGGTGCCTTGATGCATACAAATCAAAAAGAGCGTGGTTTGACTTTACTACTAAAGCAAATATGCTTTGCTTTTCCCTTCATATACCGAAAGGGCATAAAGAAAATACTAAGGAACTGTAAATCTATGATTTGTGATTTAATTAGCTATTTTTATGGTTTGCCGCACAGAATAGCCTACAATACAAACAATACAAAAAAGCAGAGTACATTAATAGACTCACGTCTGCCCAAAGAGACATGGGAACGATAGCGTTTAATGACCCTCTAAAGCTTCGCCAATATAAGCTCCCGCTAAAGTAGCAAAAACGAGCGCTTGAATTGCACTAGTAAAAAGCCCTAAAAGCATTAACGGTATTGGTACTAAAAGGGGAACTAAAGCAATTAAAACGCCTACTACTAATTCATCTGCTAATATGTTTCCAAATAAACGAAAACTTAAACTTAAAGGTTTTGTAAAATCTTCTAAAACGTTAATAGGCAAAAGAAATGCAGCTGGCTCAATGTAACGTTTAAAATATCCCAACCCTTTTTTTCGTAATCCAGCATAAAAATAAGCAATACTTGTTAAAAGTGCTAAAGCCACCGTTGTATTGATATCATTTGTAGGTGCGGCTAATTCTCCATTAGGTAATTCTATCAGACGCCACGGTAGAAGCGCGCCTGACCAATTTGATACAAAAATAAATAAAAAAATTGTGCCTAAAAAAGGCACCCATGTAGCATACTCTTCCTCGCCAATTTGTGTTTTTGCCAAATCGCGAATAAATTCAGTAATATATTCTGTCAAATTTTGTAAGCCTTCAGGAACCGATGGCTTTAAGCTGCTATTCCCCAAAAAAGATAAAATACCAATACTACCTAAAACTAGCCAAGAAGTTAATAACACTTGACCATGCACTGAATACCCAGCAATCTTCCAATAGAAATGCTGTCCAACTGAAACTTCTGAAAGCTCTGAAATCGCCGAATTCAAAATAAACATATTTAAAAATCTAATAAATAAAAATAAATAAAGCTTAAGAAACGAGTGTAAATGCATACAAATCGAACTGCTTCGCCATGCCAAACAAGTGCAATTGCAAATCTTCTTGCAAAACGGAGTTTTGCAAGAAGATTTGCATCAGGGCAGTTACAAATACAAAGCGAAGCTTTGTAATCGCTTTGTATCTGATCGATCGGGCAAAGCCCTTACAAATCGAAGCAAGCTTTGCTTGTTTACAAATCGAAGCAAGCAAAGCTTGCACTGAAGGTGAGTTTCACCTTCGGTGAAACGACTTCGTCCCTCTGGTACCGAAGATTTGTAGAAGGTGAGTTTCACTTTCGGTGAAACGACTTCGTACCTCCGGGTTGCAACCCCCCTGGTTGAAAGAAGATTTGTACGCAAAGCAACGCTTCGATTTGTAAGTAAGCAAGGCTTGCTTCAGTTTGTCCGCGAAGCGGCAACCTCCGGTTCGCCGTAGTCGACCCAAATCTTCTTGCATCGGGTGATTACAAATACACATCTACGATTTGTATTTGTAACTGCCCTGATGCAAAACTTTGTTTTGCACTTGCATTCCAACGCAATTGCACTTGTAAACAGTTAGATTTGATCGCCGAAGGCGAAGGGCATGCATGGCAAGGGGTACAATTGCAACCCCTTGAGTTAAAAGAAAATTTGTAAGCAGACCTATTTGTAATGGCTCTGCCCAGCTGCAATTGCCTAATCTTTCAAAAGATTAAGCTCTTACATTTAAACACGTTCTTTAGCGGTAAGGTTGTAGACACAGAAGTGGCATTATAAATTAGGGTTGCTGTACTTTTTTCATGTGCTGTGGTCTACAGTGCATACACAAAATTGTTTCTGCTCGACGGTAAGACTAATCTACTTACAAGTCAATTTGCACGAGAACAAACACATGATGACTTGTCAAAAATGTGTATCACCATTCAATCCATGTCTTTTAGGCGTGCCCAAAAGGCAAGAGCTCACAATAGGTGTATTTATAAGAACTACGTGCACGTTTTGACTCGCGGCGTTTTTGCTAAAGCAAAACTTATTTTACATGCTATGTTGTATTTGTATGCCCATACCCTTAAATGCATGCCCAAAGGGCATAAAGTTTGTGATTAGGATTGTTCTACTCATTGAAGCGGGTTCAAATACAAAAAACAAGTTAAAACTCAATGAAAAAAATAAGTTGTATAGATATGATATGAGATTTTAATTTAAAGCACAAATGACTTATGCCTCAATTGTTTTACTTATTTTCTTACAAGTGCTATGCACCGCAAATCTTTACAAGGCATAACAAAAGAAGGTGCTACAAATCTAACTTTTGTGCAAATCTTTTGGCAAATTGAAGCTGATGGCGGTCGCTTTGCAAATCTATAATTTGCACAGCCATGACAAAGCTGCTATGCGTGGGCGTACGTGCAAACCTTCGACTTGCATCAGGGCAGTTACAAAGCTTCGCTTTGTATCTGATCGATTTTGCAAATCGGAGATTTGCAAGTGATGCGTCAGCCTAAAGGCTGACCGATCATGGCTATGCCATGATGCATCAGGGCTTTGCACTGATCGATCGGATACAAAGCGATTACAAAGCTTCGCTTTGTATTTGTAATCACCCGATGCATCACCTCTGGTGATCGATCACTTGCAAATCGAAGATTTGCTAGTGATGCATCATGGCGTAGCCATGATCGGTCAGCCTTTAGGCTGACGCATCATCAAAGATGATCGATCACTTGCAAATCGAAGCGTTGTAAATCAGAGATTTACACAGGAGCTTGCACCGAAGGTGAGTTTCACCTTCGGTGAAACGACTTCGTACCTCCGGAGTGCAAGTGCAAAGCTTCGCTTTGCATTCCGTTTTGCATCAGGGCAGAGCCCTGATCGATCATTGCTCTGCAATGATGCATCACCGAAGGTGATCGATCGGATACAAAGCGATTACAAAGCTTCGCTTTGTATTTGTAATCACCCGATGCATCAGGGCAGAGCCCTGATCGATCACCGTAGGTGATGCAAGAAGATTTGCTAGTGATGCGTCAGCCTAAAGGCTGACCGATCAGATACAAAGCGAAGCTTTGTAACCGCCCTGATGCAAAAAGATTTGCATTCCAACGCAACTGCTGTGCTTTGTAGTAGAGAAAAGATACTGAGTAAATTGGATTGGATATACGTTACGGTTTTAGAGCCCCGAAAGATCGACTTAAAAATTAGATTTTTTAAATTCTTGGCCTTCTAAAATAGCTTGTAAAAAGATATTTAAAACAAATTGTAAAGACTTTATTGAATCATCGTTAGCTACCACAAAAAAATCACTTAGGTTTGGGTTACAGTCGGTATCTAACACCGATATTGTTGTTATACCTAACTTTTGGGCTTCTAAAACGGCATTCATTTCTTCACTTTGACCCACAATAATGACGACGTCTGGCAACTGCGTCATGCCTTTTAGCCCCCCTAAATATTTTTCTAGACGATCTTTTCTTTTTTTAAATTGAGTTACCTCTTTCTTTGTTACTTTTTTAAATCTTTCTTTATCATTTTCTTGTTTTTCCAGAGATTGCAAGGTGTGCAAAGATTTTTTAATTGTTTTCCAATTTGTCAACATTCCACCTAACCATCTTTGATTAACATAAAATGAATTACATTCAAAAGCAACTCTAGATATCGTTTCACTCGCTTGCGTTTTTGTACCTACAAATAAAAACGTTTTTCCTTGAGCGCTTAAATTTTTTAATACATCAGAAACCGATTTTAATTGCTCAACCGTTTTCATTAAATCGATAATGTAAACACCATTTCTTTTTGTATAAATATAAGGTGCCATTTTTGGATTCCAGCGAGAGGTAGGGTGTCCTAAATGAACCCCGCGTTGTACCATCTCTTCTATATTAATTGTTACCATTATTCTTAGTTTAATTTTTGTTTTTTTAACCTGTTGTATTCGAAGATTTGTGAGCCTTGCAAGTAGAATCATCTTCGGTGCAAGGTCATACCCGTTGCTATGCACTTTGTGGTACAAGTGCAAAACGAAGTTTTGCATCACCTTTGGTGATCGATCGGGCTTTGCCCGATGCGTCAGCCTAAAGGCTGACCGATCATGGCTACGCCATGATCGGTCAGCCTTTAGGCTGACGCATCGGGTGATTACAAAGCAAAGCTTTGTATCCGATCGATCAGGGCTTTGCCCTGATGCATCATCAAAGATGATCGATCACTAGCAAATCGAAGATTTGCAAGTGATGCGTCAGCCTAAAGGCTGACCGATCAGGGCTCCGCCCTGATGCAAGAAGATTTGCAATTGCAAGAAAATTTGTACACACTTCTTGACCCCTTCGGGGGCACTGGCAAGTGCAAGGCAAAAGCAAATCATTTTTGGTTCCGTGCGATCAGCGGTGACCAATTTGCGTTTGCCAAATGCAAAAACAACGCTACGCGTTTACCAGCAGCGAAAGTCAAAACAATCTGCTAACCGGTTACAAATCCCCAATTTGTATGCAGACCACTTTGCCAAGGTAAAGCATACAAATCTTGGTACCTATGCCCTTTGGGCATGCTTTTTTTGCCCCCGAATGGAGCACGGGCACTGGCAAAGGTACAAAGTCGTTTCACCGAAGTTAAAACTCACCTTCTACAAATCTTCGGTACCAGAGGTACGAAGTCGTTTCACCGAAGGTGAAACTCACCTTCGGTGCAAGCTTTGCTTGCTTCGATTTGTAAGCAAGCTCTACTTGCGTAGATTTGTAAAATAAAAGTCACAAACACGTTTGGTGTAGACAATTAGGCAAATTATTAACAAGTGTTTGAAAAATTAAACAATTTTAACTTGCCCGCCTGCTTCTTCTAATTGTTGTTTTGTAGTTTCAGCTTCTTCTTTCGAAACCGATTCTTTAACAGCTTTAGGTAATGATGTAGTAAAATCTTTAGCCTCTTTTAATCCTAAAGAAGTAAGATTTCTTATAGCTTTTAAAGCCGCTACTCGTTTGTCGCTACTGATGCTTTCTAAAATAACATCAAAAGTTGTTTTTTCTTCCGCGGCTTCACCGCCTTGAGCTCCTCCATCCAAAGGAGCAACTCCTACACCACCTACAGGTGTGCTTGCATCAACACCAAAAGTTTCTTCGATTTGAGCGACTAATTCTTTGGCTTCAAATAAAGAAATGGTTTTTAATTTCTCTAAAATTTCATCTGTAGTTGTAGACATACGTTAATTAATTTATTTTGATTGTTTTTATATTTATTGAAAAAAAGAAGATTTGCAACGCTGTGCTTTGTATATGATCGATTATTGCACTGCAATGATGCATCAGGGCAAAGCCCTGATCGATCGGGTTTCACCCGATGCATCACTTGCAAATCTTCGATTTGCTAGTGATCGATCACTAGCAAATCGAAGCGTTGTAAATCAGAGATTTACACAGGAGCTTGCACCGAAGGTGAGTTTCACCTTCGGTGAAACGACTTCGTACCTCCGGTTCGCCTACAAATCGAAGCAAGCAGAGCTTGACTTCGTACCTTTGGTACCGAAGATTTGTAAGCGACGCAAAACTCCGTTTTGCATCAGGGCAGAGCCCTGATCGATCATTGCTCTGCAATGATGCATCATGGCTACGCCATGATCGGTCAGCCTTTAGGCTGACGCATCACTTGCAAATCGAAGCGTTGTAAATCAGAGATTTACACAGGAGCTTGCACCGAAGGTGAGTTTCACCTTCGGTGAAACGACTTCGTACCTCCGGAGTGCAAAACTCTGTTTTGCATCA
>CANUEX010014768.1:0-15831 GCA_948099535.1 Jatropha multifida
GCTGAGCTTGGTGCCAAGGTCGCGCGCAGAGGAGCAGGTGGTGGCTCAAGGCGGCGCGACGTGAGGGACAGAGCTACTGGAGCTCGCTGGAAATGGTGGCGCGACGAGGAGAGAGGAGGAGCTGGGTCAGTCGCGCGATGAAGGAGGGAGGAGGAGCTGGGTCGCGCGAGGAGGAGTTGCTGTGGCGCGATGGAGGAGATGGTGGCTGGATGTGGCTGTCCGGCAGTCGCAGAGAGGGAGAGACAGAGACAGCAAGGAGAGAGAAAGAGGAAGAGAGAGGGAAACTGAGAGAGAGAGGTGGAGGCATGGCCGGTGAAGCTTGTGGTGGCTGGAGTTGCAGCGAGAGAGAGAGCTTGCCAGAGAGAGATGGAGACAGTGAGAGGAAGGAGAGTGTGAGGGTTGAGAGGAGGCGTCGATGAAGAACAAGAAGAGAGAAATAAAAAGAAAGAAAAGAAAAGAAAGAAAAGAAAGAAAGAAAAAGAAAAAATAATAATAATAATAAAGTTTTAAAATTTTTAAATAAAAACAAACCATCCAAGTAGATTGTCGGCGAGAAAAAAATAGTAACGCACAGTATTTTTCAAAAATATCCGATTCGGGTCTAATTTTAATTAATTCGGTTCAATAAAAAAAATATTGGTCCGATTTTTATTTGATTAACGGTTACTCGATAAATTTTTAGGGCGAACCAAAATGATTTTCGGTCCCGATAATATTTCGTGGCGTAATATTATTGGCTAATAATTTATAATATAAATTTAAATGGGAATTATTTTGAAATAAAAATTTTGGGGTATTACATATTAGTGATATTTCTTATTTGTATTGGGTTTGGTATATTTTTTTTTAAGATGTGAATTTCCTTATGGTTTTGAAGTATTGGATTTTATTAGCATATTTTCAGTACTTAATATATATTTTGATTTAAGTATTTTCAAAAATATTTGTGATTTATTACTTGATATTTCTTGGTTATTTAATTTATAATTATTTAGCACCACTGAATCTTCCACTCAGCGCGTTGATTTTTATCACGCGTAGGTTGTGAGCTATGGGTGCTAAATGAAGACCAAATAGGTAGCATCAGAGTAGAAGTGTAGCTATTGGGTAGGATATGTATATTAATATAAATTATGGCATGTATAGAGTTATAGTTACAATATTGGATTTGTAAATTTTGAGAATGTAAATAATGAGATTAGTGGATATTAAAGTAACATTATTTGATTATACGTATGGTGTATGAATGATGATGTATATTTTTGGTATGAATGATGAACTATACATTTTTGGTATAAATGGTGGAATATTATGTGGGTAATTAATTGAATCAATGCAACCCTTTAGAAGTGCTGCGTGATCATTGTAATAATTTGGAGTTGAGGTTTGGATGTTGATATTGAAAGTGTGTAAATTTTCTTTATGTGGCAAGTAAATTCTTAGGGGAAACTCTTGCGAAAGTTTCGTAGGAATTTCCTTAAACTTTATTTTAAAAATTTTAAATTACTTGCCTTCTTATGAAAATTTAACCACTTATAATATATGATTTAGAGTTAGTGAGTGACATAAGACGGTGCTCCGGCACCGAATGTGGCATCCGCTGAATGGTCCTCCAGGATTGGGCGGTGGGTGTTATATGCTCATCTCCGATCTATAATTTTTGTGGCTATGTTTGTGATTAAGGGTATTGAAAATTATTCTCAAAATTTAATTTGTTAGTTGGAGTATTTTTAGTAGATTGATTGATTGATTATTTATTGATTTTATTATTTTTGGTGGTTGTTGATTTGGGTGATTTGGGTGTTGCGGTAATTAATCTAGGATTCTTAATTGATTATGGATTGATAAATATTAACTGGTTAAGGATTTTGATTAATTAGGAATTAATTGAGGTTAGCATTAAAATAAATTGTTTGTAGGACTTTAATTAATTATGGATCTTGGTAAGTATTAAATGGTGGAAGATTTGAATTATGGATTAAAAATAAATTAATGGCTGAAGTTTTATAACAAAAATTAAAGGATTTAATTAGTAAGAATATAATAAGTTGAGAATGAATTTATTTATTAAGGCTTACAAATATTAGAATAAATGATTAATGGATTTTACTATTAAGGTGTAAAGATACTGGAATTATTATTAATAAGTAATTTATGGAATGAAGTTATTTTTTGGGAATAAATATTGTATATAAATATCTAGCAGAATAATATAGGATGTTGGATTTTGCTAAATAAATATATTAAGTTGATTTGGAATAGTAAGGGATTCAAATTATTTTAGTTAATTAGAATTAATTAAGGGTTTAATTGATTATTAAGGATTGAACAAAAATAAAAATGAGTTGTTATAGTAGAAGTGGTTGAATCAAAATAACTTTAGTTAGAAATAGAAAATTTGCAATAGAATTTAATTAAAGGATTTTATACAATAGAGACAAATTATAGAATTATTCAAATAAATAGAATATAGGTTAGTGAATATTGATTTAGGTAGAAAGGATTTAATTAATTAAAGAAATTTAGATTGTTAAATAAATTTATTTGGAGAAATTAGTGATAATTATTGTCAAATAAATATAAAATGGATTTTTAGTAGAATTGATTAAATATATATTGTGAATTGAATGGTGAAATTGTTAGTGTAATTTGGTTTGAATTAAAAGATTAAAGTTAAACAATAAAAAGAAAGAAGATATATTATTGAAGGATTATAGTTTATTGAGATTAATTCACAAGTAGAAATATGTTTATATTTGAGGTTGTTAGACTTAAGAAATTAAATAATTAAATATAGAAATGCACTTTTGTGATTATTAAGGATTAGGGATCAATAAAGTAAATAAATTATGCAGTTGAAGAGTATTTGAAAACTGAAAATAAATTAAGTAAAAAAAAGGAAGGAAATTTGTTTGTGTAAAGATAATATTTATTTTGAAATTAGAATGGTGTTACATGAAGTATTATGATGGTGGTGAATTAGATTATTTGAAAGATTATAATAGAACGATTGGAATTATATATATTAGAATAGGTGGATAGACAGAGTCTATATAATTTATAGCAGTTAGAATAGGGTATAAGTTATTAGGTTGATTTTTAAATTTTTTATTTTATTTAGTCAATTTTTTGATGAATTCTTTTCTTATATTCTTAAATTTCTTAGATTGTCTAAGCTCATTTATTGCCCCCAAGTCAGAACTTAAATTAGGATTTGAAATCTTACCATCACTGTGAGTAATAATATATAATGCATGTCAAATTCATGAATGCATAATTTATTTTAAATCTTGCATTTATTTATTTTCAAGTACTTAAATGCCTATATATATTTATATACATATGGATGTGCATTAATAAACTCTGTGAATGGTTGCTTGTATTTATTATGATGTGATTGTTGTGTGGGAGTTGGGACGACGTGAATCATCTAGGGTTGAGAGCACGAGCATAGTGAGAATGCTGTCAGTGGGTTGTAAGTGGTGGGAGTGGCACCTCCCTTGTGCACTCTGGATTATGACATGTGTCATAAAAAAATATATTTTTATAAAGAAAATTGACATTGCATGATTGATGAATGCTCAATTAGAAGAGTTTAGAGTCATGTTGCTTGATTGCTTGGTCTATGTATTATGTATTATTATTCATGAGTTGCAAAACTTATCCCCCCTTCTCACCCAACTTTCCAGGAGGTAGAACTCTGTTCAAAGACGAGTACAACTCTGTAGTCTTCCTCGCAGGCTTATCAAAGTATATTCATATATTTATGCAATTATTTAAATTAATTTACTGACACTTTGAAAGTTTCTTTACTCTGGATAGTCTTGGACTCTGCAATTGTAGGATTGAGTATTTGATCAAGTACCATTGTTAGGTATATTAACTTGTGAAACTATGAATTGCATTAAAATATTTATTTGGATGCATGTATGAACAGTACCGTGTTGTAATTGAAATACATTTTATTGGGCATGAACTGTATATTATTTGAGAAATTTAATATTGGGTCGAGATCATGTGGCTACTGGATCAACACATGTAATATTATATGGGCTCCCTATTGTTAGAGAACTGTTGTGTTATTTGGTTATTGTGATTTAGGCTTACTACGAGCCTCGGGGGCCTTAAGTTTACCTAGATCCTAATGCCGGTGTGGCCCATTATTTCAAATCGTGACACCTAGACAATAATGCATCTATTGTTATTTGTATACACATTATTGTGTGGAAATTAGCGAGATGACCTCTTGGATCTAAAGTGCCATCATATGCCTGGAAATTTGGCATTTTGAATTTTGATGGAAAGAGCACAGCTTGGACCTCACATGACAATGGTGAATCATTTCTGAGCCCATAGTTAGTATTGTCCCTGGTTACCTTATATTCCTTTAGGATCTCCCTAATCCTAGTACCAAAGCTTTCATCAATGAAATCTTTGACTATATGATCTTCACTTCCATCTTGAGCAATTGCAGTGACCTTCTAGGATGACTTTGTTTCATCCGAAAATCTTTGCATTCTACCTCCGTCTCCTGAACAATTTGCTTGCCATTCCACAATGTATAATTGCATTGCTGCTGCATAGGCTGAAGAGAGGGCTGAGCTTGCATAAATCTAGTTAAGATGGAGGCAAAATTATTATATGCCTCTACTAGAGCCTTAGCCACCTGAGGGTCAGTGACTTGAGGTTAACTAGAACTTCTAGGGTTATTGCCTCGACTAGGAATATGAGGATGAGTGACCACCAATTCAGGTAGAGATTGAGATCCTAGATTTTGAGTATTAGCATTTTGAGTGCCATTTTGGCCATGTGGAGAGCTTGGGGAAGACATCATAGATAAAAAAGTATGTCCACGCTCACCGCACCAATTTGATAAGTGTAATTCCATAAAGTACTTTGAGCAATGTTAACTTCTTTGTCCCTCATTGTCTATTCCAAGTCTCTATTTATAGTACAATTTTGATTGTAACTCTTAGAGCTAGGATTTGATTATAAATGTCAAATGCTAATCTTAGCCTTTAATGACTTTTAATGACTTCCTTTGACTAGACATGATTAAGCGTTACAAAGTTTAAACACTATTCAAATATTCAAGCTCTTTATATCATTAAGGACTTGATATCTCTGTCAATCTTTGGCCTCTTGACTTGGTAAAAATGTTGTTCAATAAATACCAAATGGACTCTGAATAAATTCTTTTGTTATTAATTAAGAAGGATAAGTTTTTGGGCTCTATTATATTTGGTATGAATTTTTTGTATGATTTAATTTATTCTGTAAGATGAGCATTTGGTGTGAATTTGTTGTTGAGTGGACATGCACTATCTATTTCTGTTTGCGCTCTGAATGCCTCTCTGATTTTGTTGGCATATAAGGCCTATTTGATTCTGTTTATGAAATCTCATCTGCTTCATTTTCCCTTAAGTGTATACGACCCCCTTAAGAAAAGATATGTTTTTAAGCAAATTAAACTAATAAGTTATGTTATATGATTTTGGTTTATTACATCTTCTTAATTTTAACACTGTGATTGTGGTATTAAGTGAGTTTTTCTATATGTAAATTTGAATATTGGTTTTAGATTAATGAAATGTTTAAGTTAATAATAAATATTTAATGAAATGATAAATATGATTATTAATGCCTTATTTTATAAATGTTTTATAATTGTGAAAATTTCTTTTCAAATTTATATTTTAAAATCATCATTTGATTTAACGTATAAATAGCACCACTGAGTTTTATACCAAGCGCGATGAGTTTTCTCACGCACAGGTTGCAGATAGTACAAACTAAGGTGATTCAGGATTTTCTTTTAGATATTTGAGTACAACTATTTTAATAACTTGACATGTAATAAAAAATTTAATTTGATGAGAGTGTAAGTGGTAGTTCGAGATATGGAATTTAATACTAAACTTATTTTAGAGTTTTAATTGATAGAGTATTATAAAATTTATTTGATTATTTAGTTTTATTTTTTGAAAGTTCCATAGAGAGACCAATGTTTTAAGTTTAAATATTTTCTTGCAAATATAGTTTTATATATATAAAAAAGATGTTATTCTACAAGGTTTTGTTTTGATAATTGTTGTTGACAAATATATTCATTTGTGTCATGGAATTAATAAGTTATTTTTTAAAAAAAATTCACTCACATTTCTAAATGTAATAAGATTTTTATCCTTTTCTTTAATAATACAATTTCTTAATTAGATACCATATCAAGTTACTGAGTAAATTAGTTTGTGCTTCTAATACAGAATATGACATTCATTTTCTAGTCTTATAAGACCAGATAGAAGATGTTACATTAGCATTTTTGGAGGTTTAGCAATTAGAGAGACAAATTATAGTGATCACGAAATCAAAAACACAAAAATCAAATACAAAATAAAAAACTAAGCTCAATTCTCCACAAATCTCTAGAAATCTTTGTAGTTTATGATAAGAAAGACTGTTTCTACCATATTGTCAGTAAGTTTAGATTTACTAAGCACTTCCAGAAACACGAAATCAATAACACAAACTCAGATCATCATCCAAAATTAAAGTTTTTGAGGTGCTCTTCATCAACTTCAGGCAAATTAAACATTTGTCTTCATAATAAGGTGACTGAGAGACTAAATCCTACTCTATTGTCATTTTCAATTTACTTTTAGCATTAAAACTTCAAACATTAAGTTTTTGCAAGAAAAACCCATAAGAACTTAATTTTGTAGTAAGTCTGCTACATTTTTAGGCTAAGAAGCCGCCAGCCTTAAGCTGAAGGCGCCAACCATAAGTTTATGGCACCCCGCCTTGCGATAAAGCCACACGCCTTCAAGCAATGGCTGGCGCCACAACACTTATGGCGTTCAAAAGTGCATCAAATTTCTGTTCTTCTTTTCTTTCGATTTTCTGGTGATCATGAGCTCTAATTACCTTGGTATGGGACAAAAGTTTTCAATAGTGTGAGTTCTCAATTCCATAAGACAATTAGTTTAAAAAAACTTAAATTGTACCTAAATTTCAAGATCGAAGTGAGTTGAGCTACATTGTAGAACTCATTTCTTGATTCAGATGAGTACATTAATAATTATAACATTGTTATTTGCAACGATTTGTAAATTTTATTTATCTTTCTATGGTGAATATTGTGATCATGAGCTTATAACTTTGTTATAATTATCAAACCTACTGACATTCTGACTCTACTAATATTTATTATATGCATTTTCTAATTTTTGCTTTATGTAATATATTAATATATCTATATAATACTTATATTATGCATTTTAAATTTTTGCCATTTTATTATTTTGTTTACTTATTATTTATTTTGCAGTATTTTTAATGTCTATCATTTATTGTTGGACTAATATTTTTAATTTGTTATCTATCATTTTAATAATTTGCATGCATCATTTTCAAATCAATTGTGTGATCGTGTATATTGTGAGCATTAATGTTTAATGTTTGTGATTTTGTTTAAATAAAATTTATTACTTAAATCTGAGAAGTAACACTTTTGTAACCACTGAGAATCAGAAAGCATCCTTGTTTTAACTGGCATGTAATTGTTTAGGTTTATTTTTTTAATGGGTTTGTAATAAATTTGATTTCATTGCATAATTGATATTTATTAATTAATGCGAATGTGAATTTGCAAGGGTTAATTAGGTAGAATATATTATGGGAGATGATTTGTAATTCTTTTCTCTTTCCTCTTTCTTTCTAGATATTTATTTTATGCTTGATGGATGATTTTAATTATGATTATTTATATGGTTGATATGTTTTCAAAAATTGCATTAAAAAATGTCTTATATCTCAATTTAAATTAATACCGTTGTTGATAAATAAATGAATATTCGAACAATTAGGAGACAATTTAGACAAGGCAGAATGAGTGTCTAACACCTTTCTATTTTCATATCAAACTTTTGAACTCACTCTAGTTACTCTAGTTAAAATCAAATTAGTTTATTCCAAATAATTGATTAATTGGAGAATTTTTTCCTACTTTTAGGGTGGCTATTGCAAAATTTATAAAACCTTATCAAAGGAAAAAAATCATTTTTAAATGAAGATTAAAATGAGTTTGACTAATCGATTTAATTAAATAAAATAAATCAAACTCGTTTGATTCGATTCTCTCAAGTGACTCTTGAAAAAATCATGACATAAAGAAAAACTCATCGTCCTCAATTCCATTAATTGTTCTATTGTCCTATATCTTTTCGAATCATTCTATTATACTAGGCTTCCAAATTACAGAAAATATTATTTTCCAAAATGTTTCCCTTCTATAAGAGTTCTATTTATTAAATAATAATACAAAAACCTAAAAAAAAAATCTATTTAGAGAAGTATATGCTTGGTGCAAAATCAGTAGATCTACTAATTTGAAGGAGGAGATGTGTTTCTTAACTCGTTATTTCCGTTTAACATCATAAGCAAACCATTTCTCCTCAATTCCTTGTCATCAACCTCATCATTCCCATTGACCTGAAAAATACAAATGAAAACAAAAATAAAATAAAATCAAAAGACATTAAGGTTCAGCAATTAATTTCAGTAGAACATGAAAATACTCAACAAAGTAATTGAAATAGTTAAAAAATAAAATAGCATATGCCCAATTTAATTGTTAATATATGAGTATATCATAAAGGGAAATGAGCAACAACCTTGAAATGTAAAAAAAAAAATAATAAATCAAGAGTTGACAGAGTGAGATGTGCACCTCGCATGGCCTTGAAAATCATTGAGATTCAAGCATAAGAAAGAGGTGGAGGTATAAGATTGGGATAACTAGCTAGGGCATTTTGAGATGTACAGTTCCAGAATCAAGAGAGACATATAATCTGTAAAAACGAAATTAAGATAAATCAGACTCAACAGAGATTAAACAGAAAATCTATGGTGAGGATCACCGATTTCTGACTTACCTCGTCTAGAAACAAAACAGAAATAGAGTTCTTCTCCGCTGAAATTTTAGAAAGAAGAAGAAGAAAGGACATGAACAATACTCACCCATCCCTTTTTTGTTTTATAATCAGGAGTAAGCAATATTGGATCCTTTAGAAAGACACAATTACATTAATTTAGAAAATCTTATGTTCCTTAAAATTTTTTATATAAAGCACAGAAAAAGAAATATTATGTTACATAATAATTTTTAAAAAAAAAAATCTGTTTTTTCACGAGTAATATAATGTATTATTATTAATCACATTACGCTTTGATGTATTTAGTTTATTTGATGTTTTGTTAGATGGATACTTTTTAATTAACTCAAGAAGTGTTCTGTTTGATACTATTTATCCTCATTATATGGAATTATATGTAAGTATCTTTTTTTTTAACAGTATATGTAAGTATCTTCATTTAGATTTTTTTAATAATACTAAGATTAGGATTTGGTATATTGAGGAAGACTGATAGCTTGGGTGTAGTTCATGGTACTGTTAAGTTTTTTCCTCAACAATATTAATATTAATAAAAAATAATTAAATTTACTGATAAAAAAACAAATAATGATCCAGATTTAAATAACTTAGCACTTGAAATGATAGATAATGCATAACTTTTATGAATTTTTACATTTAAGCTTTAAAGTCATCTACAAGCATTTCGAATTAACTCTTTGTCCAAAATAGACCTTAAGTAATTTATAATTTAAGTAGAAGCATAAGCAAAACCTAATGATCAACTCCCTAAGTTAAATTCCTGATGACTCCACAAGTACTAATCAGTCCATGCAAAACTATTGTCCTTCACTCTTTGGCTTCTGCCAATTCTAAAAATTATGTTAAAATTGACAAGAGGAAGAAAGTGTTTGTGAGAAGATAAATAGCGGGAAATAAATCTTTAAGTTGAGTTTCTCCCTCTAAAACCTTGTTGATTGAACTTTCTTTTTTTGAATTTTTGAAGATTTATTGTTCTTGAAATCTTGACCAGTCTGTCTGTATGTCACCATTACATTATTTTTATAGTTAGTTGCAAAACTTCTAAACCTTACAAAAAAAACTGCTGTATAGTCGAATACTTGTTAGTTACATTACTTCACCACAAATTAGGGTATTGAAGAAATCTCACAACAGAAATACAAATAACATACTATCCGAGAAAGCGTCAAATACGTACGTGCAAAAAGGGGGGAAACTGAAAAATAAAAGATACCCATTTGAATACTTATATGTGGTTCGAACTTTTATCTTTCCACCAATGTTTGATATTCTACCTCCACAAAACCGACCTTATCAATGAGTTTAAAATACGAGGGAGAAAGAACCTGGAATTGTGGTTGATTAGAAAAACTTCTAAACGTAATCCAACTGAATCAAGCAGCAGGACAGCTTGTATTGAACTGCGCAGTCATTGGGCATCTCCACCTATATTATATTATTATAAGAGAGTGGCATGAAGATTCCGTGAGACAAAAGCAATTGAACTTACAGAGGACGCGTATCAAATATCCGACAGTACCTTATATTGACTTTTCAATATTATTTTTAAGTAAGTTCATAAATCATAAATCTAAAGTAGAAAATTCGACCTATAATTTTCTTAACCATATAAAAATTTTGAACCGTCTCAATAAAGTGTTTTTTTTTATATCAAATTTATATTGACTCTTTCTCTATTTTAATGGGCTAAGTTACTTAATCTATTTCAACAATAGTGTTTTATAAAAAAAGAATTAAATTATTTAACTAAACTATTTAATTTGGTGCTATCTTTTACCCCGTTTAACTTATATTTCATATATTTGCACCTATTTCAATATTTATGACGGTTGATAAACACCGCTATTCGTGTATATATACGAATACCGTTTTCGCTCCCAAATGATTTCCTAGAATTCTCTTTCTATTATTAAATTAAGGATAGAGAGAGAGAGAGAGTTGCAGCCTTCAATTGACTCCTCGAAACCCGTATCCTGTTTTCTTTATATTATAATTATTACACCCAACCATGGCACGAAGCCTAGCTATTGACTATGCCTACAAAACAAGGGCACCCACTTCCCTATTGAGCTCCCTCTTCATGTCGACGCTCAACGTGGCTGCAAAAACACTTGTTTCTGTGGCTTCAAATATAAAAGTAGAGTATTATGAGAAATGGAGAGCAAGAGACCATTTGAGGTTCATGGCGATGTTAATGACTTGGGTTACAGTTTGGGTGTTTAGGGTAATGATGGATCATTTCCCAAGTGTTATGCGTATCTCTCCAAATTATCTTGGATGCTTTTTGCCTGCCAAAACCTCCACCTTGGCGCTGCCACCGCCATCAATATCATCTGTTGTAACGTTATCGTCATTATCAACTTCTCCTTCTTCCTTGGATCTGATTCTTAAAGACGATTTCGATGGCCATTCCGTTCAGGCTCTTGGCAGAGCTCTTACGCATGTGAGTATCCATAATCATGTATAATATACTATCAAATTAGTATTAGTTAATGAAAACTGAGTATAAATTAATTGTGATAAGATCACCGCTTCGTGTGATTGGCAGTAACGAAATTGGAATAAAAGCTCCAAAAGTATATCTTCCACGTGTGAAGAATTAATGTAATACAGGAGAGGGGATAGCATAGCATGCCACCACCTACCTGCGTTTGAATAACCAAATAACATGTGTCTCGAAAACCTCCTGTAATCATTTGTAAAGCTTCCCTTTCACTTCCTCACAAAATTAATGATAAGTCAAGTTTGAAAATGACCATTAACCCCTTATCGACGTTACATGTTTGAATGTACGATTACGAAGTATTTATCTTGCTTTTTTTATTAAAAGTAGTTCTCTTGCTAAATTAGGAAAATCCTAATTTCGATATCCGTCTATTTTTATATTCTACTTCTGTATATATATAGTAATTTAGATATTACAAAAAAAAAAAAGAAGGGAAGTTCATGATATTCTTATAAAATCTTATGATAAATAATTTGATATTGTTATGCATGAAGATGACCAATACTGCATCGTTTTACTTGGGAGTCTAGTGAAATCTAACGATGGGATGGGATATTGAGAGCAAGTAACATCTTATTAAACATACACGTTTCTTGTCCACTTCCAAAACTCACTCACAGGTGGTTTTCATGCATAGTTCCATACTCTAAATTGTGCCACGTAATAATTTTTCTTACAGTCAACTTTTCCTGTTTTTTTTTTCTAAAAGAAAGTTTTTTATTTTTTTATTAATATTTATTTAATCTTTACTTTATTTTAACTTATTTTTATTTTTCAATTCGTTTCCTAGATTTATAAAATCATTTTTTGTAAATATAATTAAAAAAAATTATATATTTTATTTACATTGAAACTCGAATGGATGTGGTGCAGGTGCTTGCATTGCTGAACGAGATACCGGCCACCTCAAGAAAATACCAATTTGCAATGGCAATGGCCGATAAGATCATGGACGGGAACTTCCGAAACGGCCACGTGGAACTCATAGAAGTGAATCGGACGGCTCTCTCTTCAGCTTTTGCTCGTACATTAAGCCTTCTGAATCGATCTCTTCAGCTGACGCAAGGCTCGTATGATCCTGGTGCGTGGACGTCACGCATCCTCAGTGCACTGCCGATGGGATCTTACATATCATACTACGTTAAGGGGCTAAATTACTGCGTAAGAACCGTCTTACAAACTGTGGCGAAAGGCACGTGGCAGTTGGAGAAGAGGCGGCAATTGGTTTATGAGGGTGCGGACGATGTGGTGGCAGAGAAGTTGGCGCAGGAATTGCTTTGGATAACCAACAAACTCAGGGCTTACGGTGCTGTGGACGAAGCCATGGTTCAATGGAGTTATGCCTCTGCTATTGCTTCTCTTGCTTTCGCCGCTAACCCCAGGGTCCAGGGTTACCTTGTCAAGATTTCAGGTCTCCTTCTTCTTCATGCCATGATATCAAGTATTAACAAATCAATTTCAGGCACTTCTAACCCAGATGTTGGTTTTGTTACGTGTAGCTATATTAATTGGTGATCTGACGAACGACAAGGTTGAGGTCTCAATGCAAGTGATGTTCAGATTATTAGTACTTTGGATTCCATTGTTTTGCAATGCAAATAATGGACTGTCGTATCCATTCCTGACGAGCTTCGAGAAGATGGAAGTGGAAAGCGCAATAGATGAAGTGATATCCATATTACCTGCAACTGATCAAGAAGTTATTCTAATAAATTGGCTGCAAGATTTTACCGTATCTGCGTCAGATTGGCCAAATCTCCAAGTATCTTACGATCGTTGGTGCAGATGCACTCGTCAGCTTGCTGCGTGAATTTAAGTTTTAAAATGTGTCTTTAACGTAGGTGTATTATTGTTGCTTTGATCTATTTGTCAAACTGCAAAATCTTAGGTTTTAATTTCTTTGGTTAATATGTCTACAAAGAACGTTGTACTTTTCTGGATTGTGTTGGAAAATAGGAAATGCTCTATTACATGGGGCGGTGCCTGCGTATGAGCTGAGCTGAGCTGTATACGAGTTATTTGGGGCTCAGCTTAATAAGTGCATTTAAATGCATTTAGTGAAGGGAATTCAATTTAGATTCATAATGAAATTTGACGGGCATTTTTATAAAATACAGAAAAGAAATTGTCCGAAAAGGTGTAATTTTTGAAATATTTAAGAGGATATTTTAACAGAACGCTGTTTAGAAAAAAAGAATGTATGCAAATGGTGTTTTCTTAGCAGTATTTTTGGATGGTGTTTGGTTAACATTTTAAAGGTCTTTGTTACATCTTTGAATGTAATAAATGTATTGTTACACTGTGATTATAATAATTAGAATAAGATTTATTTTTTTAATGCTGTTCAATAGTTTTATTGGACGAATATTCTCTTTTTTTTGTTAAATGTTGTTTATAGTGTAACAATGTTAGAATATATTCTTTATCTTGCATAGTAGAGAGTTTCATGCAGAATGCGATTTTCACACAAATTCACATATGTTAGGTGCAATTATTATACTTACCGGGTGACAACCTATAAGCAGAGAATATAGGAAATATGTTATTGCTATTTCCATTTTTAATGTAACAACCTATAAATTGTTTTGTTCTTATTGTAACAATATGTTTTACTTACACAATTTAAACTATGGATGTAAATAAAAAAGGAGAAATGAGTGATTTGATGCATGAAATTGTGTAAGAGATGATATTATTATTGGAAAGAAAGATATTTGTTGCGTAAAGAATGCATTTAACACTATCTTGTGAATGTTTGAAACTCAAAATGCTTATATATCTATATAATGTATAACTATACTTCCTTCTTATGAGTCTTTGCTTTTCTTTTTCATTTATCCTTCTTTTATATTTTAACTATCCTCAGTAAACTATAGCTATACATATTTACACCTAATATCCTAAACTAATTCATATTGCTCAACCCATCTGAAGATTTGTATATTTGGTAAGATTTAAATTTCCTTTTCTTCTTTTTGTTAACATATAATGTTAGATATTTGTTAATTGAATAAATACCTTATTATATTTAGACATGATTTTTTTCTTATTATTTGTGAAATTATTTCATTTTAGACCCAACATTAAAGGTGAAAATTATCATTTTATTTGAAAGTAAATACTTAAATTATATGTCAAATTCATTTTAATTTAATTTCTTTTTTTTTCATTTTTACAAGAATTAATTGTCTATCTTAATATGCTATTATTTTATTAAAGAAAAAGATGAAAATATACTTTTCATGAATAAATAAAGTGCATTATTTTTTATTCTTGGAGGAGGTTGTATTGTGTAGTATATTAATTATGTTAGATAAATAGTAAATTATGTCATAGCTAAAAAAATTAATAGCATAATAACACAATAAAATAAGGAAATTGAAAATTTAAATTGTAAAATTATTAAAAGATTTAGTAACTTATTATATATACTGAATTTTTTTAAAATATATATAACTATTAAAAAAGTAGAATTAAATGCAATAAATGCCTTCTTTGGATGAGTTGACGTGACTAGTCAAACTTTTTGGAATGAAATTATATTTGGTTAAATTTTTAAATCAAGATTATTTAATTAGTGTAAAAAAGTGTTTCGAATCAAGTTTTGTAACTTTATTCTCCAACTTTGATTTTAGAATGAAAACGAATATAAATTCTTTAATGGAATATATTATTGTAATCGACTAGTTTTACCGTCACGACTCGTTTTCATGGGCCGGACCGGCACTAGGACCTGAGTAAGCTTAAGGCCCCCGAGGCCCGTAGTAAGCCTAATCTCTGATTTCAACATTATAATTACATGAAAATATTCTACAAGTTGGCCCATTATATTTTTAATGATTCAAACTATCACAAGGCCTTATTTTATTCAACTCAATTATTCCCATAAAGTCTTACATACACTTAACATTATTATTACAATCATAAATCTTAACATAACTGCGGATTTTCTACTATTGTATTATTATAAAGAATTCTAAATAATTCTACCTTATACATTTACATAATCCTTTAAATAATCTCAAAGGAAAGAAAACTATTGCTCCAAATATATTCAACTGATTCACAATTTCCTGAAACAATATAAAGAATAAGGGGGGGAAAGGGGTGAGTATAAAACTCAGTGAATAATAACATATAATACTAAACCCACACATTCACACAAATGATACTTAAGGCATTCTAAATGGACATTCTCCATTCCCACAATGACAATCATATCACCCACAGACAACTGCAACCATATGCACATCAAGTGGTTGTTAGTCAGTGAAATCACCATAACAGGACCATGCTCTCCCCAAGCATGCTTTAATATCTATCATATCACATCGTGTGATTCCATGGTCCTGTGGCTTGTGCACCCAGGGA
>CANUEX010014784.1:0-21003 GCA_948099535.1 Jatropha multifida
TCAGAGACAAGAGTCAAGATCATACCATAGGGTAGGATTTTGGGATTGCTATGCATTTTATCCCAAATTGCATGACACAAATTGAAAGGCTTCTTTTCAACTATGTGCTACATTATGCATAATTTAACTTGATTTACATAAGTGAAAAAGTCGCTCTTAGGATAGATGTAGTGCACAACTAATTTGTACAATCACTTCATATTTTCATGAAGATTAGAGTATTCAATCACACTCTATTTTTTTGTAGATTCCCTTTTAGTGATTTTTCTTATAAATTCATTATTTTTATTCACATCAAACCTAGTGGTTTCCTTAATCTTAGTTACCCTCGTCCCAGTGCTTGGAATTTTGTAAATGTTGTCCAGGTTTGTGTAGAATAACACTCTGGTTTCACCATCAATTTTCACTAGGAACACTTCTAGACCAGTGGTTATAAGAGAACCATAAAATTCTTTTACCACATTCTCATAATAAGGTTTACTCACAGATAAGAGTTTCATCCACCCTTAAACCTCAAAAAACTCTCTAAAATTGAACTCTGGTTTCTCAAAGAACTTCCAATCAATCATATAAGAGCATATAAGAGAGTTTGGGAATAGGACAAATTTACCTTTGTCATGAGAAGCAGAACCCTTTTCTTTTGCTTTTTCCTTTCCTTTGAATTTCTCTATTTTGCTTTTGGATTTCTCTTTCCCTAAACTTGATTCCATTATCAATTTCTT
This sequence comes from Jatropha multifida, assembly GCA_948099535.1. NCBI lineage: Eukaryota > Viridiplantae > Streptophyta > Magnoliopsida > Malpighiales > Euphorbiaceae > Jatropha > Jatropha multifida. The sequence continues at coordinate 723 of CANUEX010014784.1, forward strand.
CAATTCTGTCTCTTGCTTCTTGTACTTCTTAGCTAACTTCATGAGGAGTTTTAGCTCCTCATTAGTCATAGAAACAAGATGAGGAATCAGATTTGGCCATTTCTCAGATTTTTATAATAGAGAAGAAAAGGGGTTTCATTAAGAGAGAGAGAGAGAGAGAGTGATGGAGAAGAGTAAATAGCATTTTGGTAGAAGAAAGAGAAAATGTGACATCCCAACCCGACAAAGCGATCCTACGAGGGTGGGTAGAGCAGGGCTCTTGGCGAGCTTCTAGGATAGCAGGCTAGTTAGGATAGTGGAATGCGGGACATAGGAATGAATCAGATCATATATCGAAAATGGGGTAACTAATCATAGAGGCGCCTTTTGGTGGAATGGTTGGAGAGTTGGAAGAACTCCAAGGTTAAGCGTGCTCGCTTGACAGAAATCCTAGGATGGGTGACCTCCTAGGAAGTTCCTATTTCACCTGCGGGACAAAATCGTGCAGTTCTTGTCAATCTAGTATGGGATGGATCCAGCTTGATCCAAAGCGGACAATTTCTCTGGTGGTTGGAGTCATGGCGTTACAATTTGGTATCAGAGTCTGACCCCCTCGAGTAGATCTATGGTTCGATGATGAATCATGCTGAAGCTTGAGGGCCTGTGACATGCCGACCCGGCAAAGCGATCCTAAGAGGGCGGGTAGAGCAAGGCTCCTGGCGAGCTTCTAAGATGGCAGGCTAGCTAGGGTAGTGGAATGCGGGATGGGTGACCTCCCAGGAAGTTCCCATTTCACCTGCGGGACAAAACCATGTAGTTCTTGTCGATCTAGTATGGGATGGATCCGGCTTGATCCAAAGCGGACAATTTCTCTGGTGGTTGGAGTCATGACGTTACAATTTGGTATCAGAGTTTGACCCCCTCGAGTAGATATATGCCGACCCGGCAAAGCGATCCTAAGAGGACGGGTAGAGCAGGGCTCCTGGCTAGCTTCTAAGATGGCAGGCTAGCTAGGGTAGTGGAATGCGGGACACAGGAATGAATCAGATCATATATTGAAAAGAGGGTAACTAATCATCAGAGGCGCCTTTTCGTTTAATAGAAATCTTAGGATGGGTGACCTCCTAGGAAATTTCTATTTCACCTGCGGGATAAAACCGTGCGGGTCTTGCTGATCTAGTATGGAATGGATTCGACTTCATCCAAAGTGGACAATTCCTCTGGTGGTTAGAGTAAGGGCGTTACATCCAAAGTGGACAATTCCTCTGGTGGTTAGAGTAAGGGCATTACAGAAAATAATTAAGAGAAGTTATAATTTTAAGAGAGAGTTACAGAAAATAATTAAGAGAAGTTATAATTTTAAGAGAGAGTAATAGAAATCTTAGGATGGGTGACCTCCTAGGAAATTTCTATTTCACCTGCGGGATAAAACCGTGCGGGTCTTGCCGATTTAGTATGGAATGGATTCGGCTTCATCCAAAGCGGACAATTCCTCTGGTGGTTAGAGTAAGGGCGTTACAGAAAATAATTAAGAGAAGTTATAATTTTAAGAGAGAGAGGGAGAGAGACAACCTATAAAAGAAGTTATGATAGAGGCGTCGGAGAAAGAGAGGGATAAAAAGAAGAAAAGAAAATAACGGTTAAAAAGGAAATTGAATCAAATAAAGCAAAACCCTCAATAAAATTTTAAAGAAGCTAACTAACACGAACAATTTAAAAACTAGCCACCAAAATGAAGTAAAATAAAATAAAATAAAATAAAAAAATAAAACAAAATAAAATAAAGAAATAAAACAAAACAAAATAAATAAATGAAAATTGACTATTTTGTTTTGTCTAATAAAAATAGAATGTGATGGTGACATTAGAATTCCACATCAGAACCTTCTATAGCTCTTTTAGATACAAAAACATTTTTCAAAGAAGAAATCATAGAATAAAAATTTAGAGACATAACACAGAACAAGTTTTTCAATCTCAAACATAGAAAGTGTTTAGAACACACACATAAAGTTCTAAAGTTTTATATTCTGCTTATATAGTAGAGAGAGCAACAGAAGTTTATTTCTTGCTAAACCATGATACAAGGGCGCTACCTAGAAACTAGCAAGTTCCAGACCTGCTCTTTTTATCTATTTAGCTTCCTGCAAAATTAGAATCACTATACCCAACAACATCAAATGTATCACCTTTAGAATACTAAAGACCCAGAGCAGAAGTTTCACAAAGATATCTTATTAAATGAGATTCTTTGGGACATGATTGAAATCTAACCCATAAACAAAAATTAAAGTGAATGTCAGGCCTGCTTGCAATTAGATATAGTAAACAACCAATCATACTTCTAAATAACTTAATATCCACATCCTTTCCATTTTTTTACTTTTTCAATTTTGAGGATGGGCTCATTGGTGTGCTACATACCTTAGCATTCTCCATTTTAAACCTTTTTAACAATTCTCAAGTGTACTTGCCTTGGTTTATGAAGATTCTATTATCACATTATTTGATTTGAAGTCCAAGAAAGAAGTTTAATTCTCCCATCATACTCATTTCAAACTCACCCTACATAATCTTAGAAAATTTCTTGCAAAGAAGGTCATTAGTAGAATTGAAGATTAGGTCATCAACATAGATTTACACAACCAGAATATCAGCTGCTTTGTTTCAATAAATAGTGTAGTATCCACATTTTCTCTAGAATAAAAGAAGATTTCATCTCTTTTGAAATAAGAGCTCCGATTAGATAATCATAGGTTATTGAACTCTCCTTGTAGTTCATGACAGTTCTAATAGTATCCCACTTTTTTGGTAGAATTCTAAGAATTTTTTTTACAATCTCATCTTCTGAAATTTTCTTTCTGAGAATTCTCAAAGGATTTACTATATTTATATATTTGGAATTTAGTTTAACTATAGTCTCTCCTTTCATACTAAACATTTCATATTCTCTCTAAAGGATATTAATTATGGATTCCTTAACTCGATCTGTTCCCTTATAGGTAACTCTGAGTTTTTCCTATACTTCTTTTCATACTTTCATCTAAAAAACTTGTTGTACTCTATTGGATCTAGTGCCCAGTGAAGAATATTAATGGCTTTGGCATTTATGGAGATGTCACTCCAGTCAGCATCAGTATATTCTTCTTCTATTCTTAGAAGACTTTCAGTTTCAACAATTTTCTCTGGAATATGAGGACCATTAATGATGCTCCTTCGATAACTTATATCAACTAATTTTATAAAGTTTTTCATTCTGATTTTCCAGTAAGAGTAATTAGAACCATTGAATAGAGGCGGTTTAGAAATAGATTGATATTCTAAAGATGTAAGAGGAAGTGGGGCTGCCATGAGATCTTTTCTCTTAAACGGTTAAGCTTCGGTAAGTCAAGAGCCAAGAGGTCTGATACCAAATTATGGGTCCTGTTTATGTACGACACAATCTAAGGGGGAGCGGGTGAATTTGGTTAAAAATTTAGCTTTTTAAAATACAAAATTAGAATTTTATTATAGTGAAATTAGAAAGCGTTTGTGAGAGTCAGTTATCAAGTTTAGAACTTCCTCACAAAGCTTATTGCAAGATTAGAATGACTCTGTGAAGAACAGTTATTGCATTTAGAACTACTTCACAAAGGTTATGCAAATTTAAAAAGATTATGAAGAATAGTTATTACGTTTAAAACTACTTCATAAAGCTTATCCAAGATAAGAAAACTAAATATAAATCAAATTGTGAATTATACTGAATATAGAAGGATAGATTAAAATTTAGTATAATCAAAATGCAGAAATTCAGAGTCTTAAAGTTCAACAAAAATAAAACTTATTCATGTTTAGAAATAGAAACTCATTAACAACTTTGCATTTCTAAAATGATTAACAGTTGTGTAAACAGAAACCAATCACGCAGAACTTCAAAAATGAAAAAGTTAAAGATATAGATTTATAGTGATTCAGCACTAACTTGCCTACATCCACTCCCCAAGACTCATCTTGAGATCCTCCACTATGTTATCTCTTTTCAAGGGTAAAAGACAAATCGACTTTACAAGAAAATAGATTAATACCTAAATCTAACCTTTGTCCCACTAGATTTCTAAAGGTTCTAGACAACCTCTACCTTTTCTATTTTGCAGAGCAAGGAAAACTCACATCAAGACATTGAATTTCACAAAAAGAGAAGGTCAATTAATAACCTATTACACCATAGCTTTTCACTTAAGCTATTACATAAATGTCTTTCACTTAAAAATCTCTAATCCACAACATATTACAACAATCTATATGGATAGAGAGAGAAATGCAATTATAAACATAAGAATAACAAAAAATAGATTTTAAAAACAGAAATAAAGTTCAAAACTATTCTTGAGAAAATGTTGTTATCAAAATTTTTTTTTTCTCTTAAAAAATATCTCTTGAAGCAAATAGATGAAAAGAAATAAAAGGGGATTGAAGAGAGAGCTTTAAAAAATATCTCTTGAAACAATGGATTCTCACTCTTGCCAAAATCCACCCATTTTCAAAAGAAGAAAACGCTTTTATAAGAGGAATGAAAGTCCCATTATAAAAAATATTGAGATTCCATTTTAATAAATATTTGTCACTTTTCAAAAATAAAATTTAATGCTCGAGAAACTTTTGTGGAAATACATTCAATGGTTACCAAAAACGTTTTAGCCAAAATCTATTTTAATTTAGGTAGGTGTTTAAAAAATTCTTTTCTTTTTAATGCAATTTTCGAAAATATCTCAAAAAACGATTTTGAGAGAGATAAGAGTAGATTTTTGTGCTTATAAGGGAATATTCTCTCTATCTTATAAAATTTCCTAAAATACTAACCCTTAAAAAGTCTTCAATAATTTTCAAAGTCTTCAAAGAATCTTAGATTATAGGAGCTTGCTTTTTTTAGTATTTTTCATATTATAAATCTGCATAAAATAACTTTAGTACATACGATAATATTAAATTTATTTGTTTTCCATAATCATCAAAATCTCAAAATAAAATTGACTTTTGAGCCAACAACTAGATTAGTACTCAAGATATATATATATATTATCTCAGAATCTTTTTCATCAAAACTTTGTGTTTTTATCCCATATTAAAATAAAATCAAGAGTGCAAATTGTATTTATCTAGTTTTTGTGATAGGTGACAACTATATGGTATAACTTTTAAGATCATTGATGAAGAATGTCATGTTTAATTGGTTACTAAATGTAATTTTGTAATTGAAGATTGAATTAATGCTTCTTTTAATGTTAATTATATTAATTATTATTTGGATAGTTAGATTTAGATATAATTACCTTTGTAATTTTTGTTTGGACACTTGTGACTTATTGGATTAATTAATTTTATTATTTATTTTCTATTCGATATAATTGTCTATAAATTTATAAGCATATGTATATAATTACTTTAAGAGTACAAATTGTAAATGGAGACAGAAACATATATATTGAAAAATTTTTTATTTGGATATTTTCTCATAATCGGTTTGAATTAACCAACTGAAAATACTAATCAGTTATTCGGACGGTTACGATTTTTATGATAAAATCACATATTATTATTCCTAAAAAAAACCACATATTATTAGGTTTGGTTACCTTTGGTTTTATATTAAATATAGTTTAGATTGGATAATAGATTTATAAAATTCGGTCATAATTAAATTGAGTTATTCGATTTAGATTAGTTTGGATTAACCAAATACTCACCCTTATATATCCTATTAAGAAGTTATAAGAGGTAAAAAAAAAAAATGTAAAATTAATCAAAATTTTTATATTCCACCTTATAATCCAATTTGAAGATAATAAAAAAAATAAAATTTTAATTTTAATAAATATAATTAATTTACTCTCATTTATATTCGGAATAATGCTCAATTTAGTACTTAAACTTATTTAGCATAATAAAAAAGGTCAGATTTGATTATTTTTAACCAATTTAACCTTTGAACTTGTATAAAGAGCTTCATATATCATTTTTCTATATTTTATAATAATTATTTTTTAATAAATTAGTCAGCTCGATTCTAACTATAATTTTAATAAATGTCTACATAATGATTTTTACATTGTAAGTGCAATGAAAAATTAGAAGTTAAATTGTCTAAAAATGTCAAATATGCTTTTTTAATCATCTATATATATATATATATATATATATATATATATATGAAAGCTGAAACAAAAAGAATGTTTTAAAGTTTTCTTCTATTTTTTTTTATTAAATTTTTAATTTTTTTTATTTTTTTGTATTGTGATTGGATGATTTAAATATTTTAATTAATAATTTATTATAAATTATTCATATTAAATTACTTAAATTACTAAACCTTATCTATATATAACTGTAATTATCTATTCATCCTTAAAATATGTTATTTAAATTGTTTAAATTATAAACCAGCTAAAATTTAGCTGAATTTTTAATCCAATATTCTATTTTTTCTTTTTTAGAAAAATTCAAAATTTTCTTTTATTTTTTCTATATTTTAATTGGTCGTTATAAATTATCCATATTAAATTACTTAAATTACTAAACCTTATCTATAAATAACTGTAATTATCTATCCATTCTTAAAATACGCTAATTGAATTGTTTAAATTATAAAATAGCTAAAATTTAGCTGAATTTTTAATTTAATATTCTATTTTTTTCTTTTTTTAGAAAAATTTAAATTTTAATTGGTCAACTTACTTAATTTTTTATTTAATATAATACTGATAATCGATAACATTTAAAATATAATATAATAATCTAATCTAATCCGATTAAAATTTTAATTTTTAAGTTTTTAAATTTTAATCCACTAAAATCTTAATTTTTAATTTTTTAAATTTTATATAATCTCTACCTCTTTCAACAAAGTTAATTCACGTTATTACTCATTTTGTATCTATAAAATACCAACTGTTCTTTTTCAACAACTAAAATTTCGTCCATTATTGACCAGATTAGTTAACTTTTTTTGTTCATGTTTTTAGCTTTCTTTTTTTTTTATTTTCTATTTCTCCTATATTTCAATTTTTTTAGATATAAGGGGGAAGGAGAGAGCCCAAAAAGAAAATCAGCCTCTGCTCAACACAGGCATAATCCTAAGCAAGGAGACACCTTGCAGATCCTCACGAAGCAAAGAGACAATAACACTAAGTGGCTCGACAAGAACATGAAGACCCTCCGCACCATCCTCTATTTCTATTTAATAGAATAGCTAATAATTTATTTATATTCTTTATATCTAAAGTTTTTTTTTATTCCATTGTATTTAAGTATAATTAGTTAAACTTTCCTGCCCTTATGCGCCAACTTCCTTTTTTCCATTTTATTTATATATAAATATTTATCCGGTCTCATAGTTTTTATATAACACTACACTTTAGTGCTTTTCATCTCCTATTCCATGCTCATTCATTTTTTTTATTTTTTTTACTATAATTTAATTTGAAAAAAAATAAGAAATAGTATTTTTATTATCTATTTCAATATAAAATTATAATTAATTTTTTTGTTAAAAATAAATATAATTTAAGGATAATAATTATTTAAACAATATCAATTATGCGCAAGTAAAGTGTGAAAATTTGATTAGAAATAAAAAATAATAGATAAATAATAAACCATTATCTCTCCTATTATTTCTATTAAAATGTTTCATTAAACAATTTAAAGTAGAATAAAGGTAATACACATAATTATATTATTATTATTGTTATTGTTATTCAGAAAAAAATCTAAATGTTTTATATTTAATTTTACTATATATTAGACCTAACAATATATATTCACTAAAAATAAAAGAAATTACTTTTTCATTAAAAACATTATAATTTCTATAATTATTCATGTATAATAAGAAAGTTTAGGGATTAATTATTTTTAAATATATGCATTATAATTCAAAAAAATTTTAAAAATAATAATTACTAAAATATTATTTTAAATATTTGTGTGCGAAGCGCGGTTAAGGATTAATTTTAAATAAATATAAGGTTGAATTAGCCTAAAAAGTAAAATTTAATCTTTTTAATAATTCAATATAAATTCCAAAACTAAATTAACCAAAAGGTCAAATTTAATTCTTTTTATCATCCTATATAAATTTAGAACTAAATTAAACTTTACTCCTTTACTCCTTTATATTTTAAAAAAGCTTCACCAACCAACGTAATAATTTACTCTCATTTATATGCGTTTGACTCTCTAGTGTAGCTAATGGGGCCATAATGAAGAAATTGGTCGCTCCCAACTTCCAGGATGTACCCATTAACGTCTGGCTTTAATTTGGTCCATTAAAACTTACCGGAAGGTACTCCAATTATTAGTACCCCAATAAGCAGGAGAAGAGCCAAATACGTCCTTCCTGTTCCATTTCATAGCTTAATTATTGATCACTAGACTGTAATGTGCAGGAGTCTTAATTACAAAATGTTCAATCAGTGGACACACAGAGAGAGAGAGAGACAAGACTGTTCTTGCTCTCTGTTGTTGAAACAGACTTTTAATGGCAGAATTATAATTCAGAAGCAACACCTCATGCCCTATCCTATCCAATTTAATTGGCTTTCTTTCCTTTTTTTGACTTTCAACCTCTTCTATGTCTTGTTCCTATCTTACTTCCATAATAATATGAACAAAACTATTAAAAAGCCATGCTTAAAGCTAATCTCAACTCAATTACAATTTTTGAATGATACAAAATGTTTAGTCACTGTGGATATGAATAAAATTAATAATTTAGTTGAGGGAAAAAGATAAAAGTTTAATCCAAAAAAATTCGTAAATTTTAAAAAAAAATTACATTAAACTACTACATAAATAATTAATTGGCCATGAATTACTAGTAGCAAAAAACTGTCTTAGCCTGTTGTACAAATGAATGCATAATATTAGCTAGGAAGGTGTCTCGTGACTAGATACATCATCGTGCTAGTGCAAAATTTGTAATCGAGACATTTTTGAGTACCATATTGAATGACTGATTGGTGGTGCTGTATCCTCCATCCACCATCAGGTTTAGCCCACTCACATACTTGGACTCATCGCTACCCAAGTACACCGCGGCCTCGGCCACGTCCTCCGGTTGCGGCACCACCCCTTTTAAGTTGGCAGATGCACAAACAACTTGTTCTACAAAATTTTTATCACTCCCCATTGCTTTTCTTAGCAATGGAGTGGCAATTGCACAAGGAGAAATGCAATTTACCCTTATTCCATATTGCCCTAATTCTACACACAAATTCTTCATTAGCCCCACCACCGCGTGCTTGGACATTGTATAAGCATGCGGTGACTCTCCGGTAGTCTTGGAAGCGACACTAGATGTAAAAAGGATGACACCTCTATTTTTAGGGATCATAACTCTTGCAGCATGTTTGGCCCCCAAGAAACCACCATAGACGTTAACATCGAAAACCCTTTTGAAGTTTTCATTGTCAGAGCCCAAAATTGTTGGATCCACGTCACCAGTGATGCCAGCATTATTATACATAATATCAAGCTTTCCATATTTACAAACCGTAAAATCAACAACGTTCTTCACATCACTGTCTTTAGTGACATCGCAATGTAGGTATGAAATGGTGTCGTTTTGGCCGATTTCTTTGCAAAGAGATTGACCAAGATCGTCTTGGACATCAGCAATTACAACTTTAGCTCCGTGTTTGACGAAAAGGGTAGAGGTGGCAGCGCCAATGCCACTGGCACCTCCGGTGATTATTGCTACTTTTCCAGCTAACCTGAAAGAGACATACAAATTAATTGAAAGGTTTTACTTCTTTTAAGGTTTTGGATCAAGAAAAGAAATGGAAGAAACAGAAACAAAGAAACAAACTAATGATGTTTTTTAATGAATTACCTTTTGGCTGCGAGAGCCAGTGAGGAAGAGCAGTTCATTGTTTTTTTAAATTGTAAAAGAAAGGGAAACTCCAACCAATAAAAATAGGTGGTCACTCCAACCAATCGTATATATTTCTTGAGATGTGAAAATTGTGATTGAAAAATCTATGATCAGTAAACAAAACCAACCATAAGGCTACTAATTGCTCTGGAATGGTTATAGATCTCTGGAAGTAAAGGCTTGCATACGGATTGCCATTGCTATAAATGGACAACTTGCCATGTGAATGAGTTCAAATTAAGGAACATGTCCAACTCATGGCCCCTAATTATAGCAATGGCAATCCGTATGCAAGAATGCATTAAATTAACATATTGAGACACGTTGATGAAGAGTTAAATCACACGTGAATTCAATGGACGGTTTTTATAAGATTAAAAATTTAATCTTGAACAAATCTCAATAATATTATATTCTAATTAAAATTTTGACCTATATATATATTGAATTGGCCGAATGATCGTTTCTAATCAAGGTTACGTTATTAGGTTTAATAAAATAATCACACATTTTCAACAGAATTCAATTATTTCAATATAAAAAAGAAATTTGATTTTTTACTCAATTTGAGTATTAATCTATAAAAATTTGTAGTTAAGTTAACTGAATTTTTATTAGCTAATATAAAAATATAATTTCTATTGGAAATATATATATTTTTTAATGTGTCGTGTTTCAAATCATTATAATTATATTTTTAATAATACAAATAAAAAATAATTAAGATTTTCAAATTATGAATTATAATTATTTGGTCATAAGAAAATGACGATGATTAGTATTTATTATGGGATGTATATGGGACTATGGAAATTACGAAAACCATTTTGAAAAAAACTTGATATAAATTTAATATTTTCTCCCAAAAGTAATTGTTGGGTAAAACTAATCTTTTTGACTAATATCAATCCATATTGACTCAAAATTTCAGCTCATGAACTTGAATATTCTCCTTCCATTCCTTTACGTAAAGAATTTTTTTTTTTTTTAAAACAATCACTTGTTCAGGTGATAAAAACAATATGAAAGAAATTATATATATACAATTTTTTAAATGGACCAATAAATTAAACATGTTTTCTGACATAAAATTTTCTCTTTAGGTAGCTTTAAGAGGAGTGAGCAAATGGTTGGTCCGGTTCAAACCGAACTGAACCAAGGTCAAAAATTGCAGATCAAAATTTTTGGATAATAAACCGAACTGAATCAAATTTGACATCTGAACTGAACCAATTTGGAGAAAACCAGTTGGTTTTGATCGGTTTTACCATATTGATTTGATTTTAAGCTCAACAAATGAATTTTCACGAAACCAACTGGAAGAAAATAATAAATTTGATTCAAACTAAATAAACCGAAAAATTAAACCTCTTTTAAATAGCTGATTGAATCAAACCGAAATGGATTCGTTCCGTGTTCAGTTTTGTTGGTCGTTTTTTACACGCCACAAGCTTTATGTGTTAAGTAAGTAAATTTTCCTAAAAGAATTTTTTTTATTGGACAATAATAGAAGAACTAATCCTTGTAAGAGAAACTCTGATTGCTAAAAGAACTTCTGTGATTGGGAAAATTGCTTTATATATTTCTCCAATTTCTTTATATTTACTGTCGATTAATTTATATTTATCTTTAAATCTATCAATTGGTGCGATGATGAGCATATATTAGATTCCATTTAACTTTTTGAGTAGCCTCGAAAGCCACCATGGCCAATGGAGACCTTCAAATTGCTGGAACAAATGGAGACTTTGATGACCCATGAACAAGCAACTCCTACTGCTTGCAACCCAAGATAACTTTGCTTTAACTCTGTTTATTTGGCCAAAATTATTTACTGAAAAGTTAAAATAGAAAATTTTACTAAATAGATTATATGAGACATTGAAATTTATTTATTTAATTTTTATTTCTTAATTTTTTTAAACCTTTTTGTTTGGGTATAACCAGCTAGTAAAGTGTGTTTTTCTGACATCAAACTTATGTTCTCACTCTTACAGTGGTTGAGATTATTTATATCGGGTATATTCGGTAAAATTAGTTGTTTTGATAGCTGTAAATTGTTTTAATGGTATTTAACTGTTTGCTGTTTGAGTAGCGTTTCATGAAACGCTAAAAGCTAAGCGTTACATGAGTTAACTTTTCACAAAAAGCTATCCTAACCTCTAAACGCTAGTTCAAACATTATGTTATTGAACAATTTTTTAAGCATCGTTTAGAGTTTTGACTATCCTAACCTCTAAACGCTAGTCCAAACATTATGTTACTGAACAATTTTTTAAGCATCGTTTAGAGTTTTGACTAGTCAAAACTCTAAAGGCTACTCAAAAAGTGGTTGCCCAGCACAGCCATCATCCCAACTAATATGTTGATGATTTTTTAACCTTTTATTGTCTCAAATATTTTCTTTTTTTAAAAGAAATCTCAATATATTCTTACAATTTTCTTTCTATTACAAAATAAAAACAACAAAAATAAGAAGGAATAACGTCTAATTATAATAGTCAATGTCAAATATCTAATTTCACTTTAATGTTTTACGATTTTTAATTTGGATTTGTATGTATCTGTTTTCCATTTTTTTAGTAACTGATTCTTAAATGAGAAAAAGTGGGCATGCAGCGGATTGTCAAGTTGTGGGCCATATTGGAATCAATTAGTCCAAAATTAAAAATTGGATCAAAATGAATATATTGACCCAAATTGGCCCAATTGAAAGTTTCAAACCTAAATTCATACTTTATCTCCAAATAAATAAGAGAAATTAAGTACAAGTATCATATTCTTTTTGTTATAATCAGAAAGGTGAAATTTCCCTTAAGCAGCAAAACATAAAATTTTTTTACTCTCTCGATAAAATGGTTCTCAAGAATTGAATTCTCACCCCCTATGAAAATTAAGGTCACTTAGCATCCGAACTATCATCTTATAGATATAGAAATCATAATTTTGATCATATAAGATGTGGAAATTTGACCACTGTATGTAAAGACATAGAAACACAAAACTTGTCAGGACTCTTATATTAGAGTTGAAAACAAAATATGTAGCTTCGAATGGTGAATTGTTCTCAAGCATAAACTATGCACGTCTTTGACTTTACATCTAATTATTTCACACTTTCAAATTATTGTGAAAAGAAGAAAAGAAAAAAGGAGAATGAGTGAAAGATATAGAATTTAAAGTGAGCCGTAATATAATGTAATCGACATATTTTTAGTATAAATATTATTTAAAAATATATGTGATATCCAATATAATTTTACAACTATTCTCTCACGAAACCAATCCTAAATTCTTTTAATGCCCTTTTCTTTGAAGATATTCAATTTACCAAAAAGACTATTAGAAATTTAAATTATATATTTTTGAACTTTTATTTACAAGTTTGAAATTTTCTTAACATGATATTAGACTTATATCAAAATCCCCCAATGAAGTTTAAAAGATTATAATTGTGTAGAAGGATGAATATATCAATGAAAATAAGTTCATAGCTGTAACTTATATTATACACAAAAGTCAAATTACAATACCCAGTTTGATAGAAAGCAACAAGAGAGTTGAATTTTCTAATGTTTCTCCCTTGTGACACTACACGTGCCTACCCCCATTTGACACAACAATTTTGAGTTGCTTTGATGGTAACTATAACTTCTTGAAGTGAGTAATTGGACTTTGTGAATAAATTCCAAGATTAGTAAGCATTTGATTAATTTTTTAATGTTACTTTTCCCATACTCTTGGCTTCCACTAATATGTACACGATCTGACCAAAGATTTAGTCCTTATAATGATATATATATATATATATATATATATATATATATGAGACAACCTAGAACATTTTTAAATTATTATTATCATTATGTCAATGAAATTATTTTTTATTTAATTATCTTGAAAGAGTACAATATCTCTGATAAATACCAATTGAAGAAATCCCAATTCACAAACCAATCCCTTAATTAGTTTTCTGGCCTCTTGTTCCTCACCACATTTGTACCAATTCCAAATTCCTTAACGATATGGCAAGTGATGCTACTGCCACAGCAATCCATAAAAGGTATGGAGTTAAAACGTAATTAATACTATTAGCTATTACCATAATGTCGTTTTAAAAATTGTCTTATCAATTGATCATTCCATTTTTGCTTATTGTATTAGAATATTTTCATATTGGATCAAGACAATATATTCTTAATTACTTTCATGCATGGTAAAGTATACTTGAGTTGGATAGATAACTTCTGTAAAGTCAGAGGTTCTATCTGTAGAAATATATTTATGGGAAGAAACATTTACGAATTCTAATACAAGATTGATCTCATACTCAAAAAGAGTCATGAATACTCATGAAAAAAGCCGGAAAAAAGAACTTTCATGTATGAGGTTTTCTCTCTAATTTTGGTCCAACACAATTCTCTCTTGCAAATTTCAAATTATAAGCTTACAAATATATATACCGACTCCCATTCTTCAGGTTAGAAGGCAAAGTGGCGATTATAACTGGAGGTGCAAGTGGAATCGGAGCAAGCACAGTTCATCTTTTCCACAAAAATGGAGCAAAGGTTGTTATTGCAGATATCCAAGACAATCTTGGGCATGCCCTTGCTAATAAGCTTGGCAAAAACGTTAGTTACATCCATTGTGATGTATCGAATGAAGAAGACATAATCAATCTTGTAGACACGACCATATCGAAACATGGAAAGCTCGATATAATGTACAACAATGCAGGAATTATGGAAAGGCCAGGAGGAACAATTTTAGATGCTAAAAAATCAGACCTAGAAAAGATTCTAGGAGTTAACCTACTCGGTTCTTTCTTGGGAGCCAAACATGCTGCTAGGGTTATGATACCGCAACGCAAAGGTTGTATACTCTTTACTACAAGTGTTTGCACTTTAATTTCTGGGTTATCGACCAATTCTTATGCAGTTTCAAAACATGGAATTTTGGGGCTAGCAAGAAATTTGACACCTGAGCTCGGCCAATATGGTATAAGAGTAAATTGTGTGTCACCTTATGGTTTGGTTAGTGGCACAAGTCATGAAATTGATTATAGTGAAGATGAGAGGCATAAAGCAGAAAGGTATTTGAGCGAAATGGGTATTCTGAAAGGGCAGATTTTGAGAGCAGATTGCATAGCGGAAGCTGCTTTGTATTTGGCTAGTGATGAAGCATATTATGTTAGTGGACTTAATCTTGCTGTAGATGGAGGGTTCAGTGTTGTGAATCCTACTATGCATTTGAAGGCTTCAGCTTCTCCAGTGTTGAGAAATTAGTATATGTTATTTGGTCTTCTATATTTTTATATATACACACACTTTGAACTGTAATAAGTGAACTATGTGATAATTTACGTTGAGATATTACAAAATAAATGATAAAGAAATAAAATCTATTTTTGAATTATATTGAAGTCTTTTTATTGATTGTAAAATATGCGAAAGACATATCTAGGTGTGAGTCCACTATCACCAAATAGTCAGTATTCTCTTTAAGTAAAAGCCAAAAAAAAAAAAAATCCATATAGGAATTTAACAAACACTATTTCATTTTGATTTATGCTACAGGATGCCTTAACCTGTTGGGCAAAATCTAATCCTGCTTGTGCCGTGTCAGGCTTGTAAGGAAAATCTAAATTATTTCCACTCAGACTAATCCTCCTTGGTACATTGGTTTGACATTGACAAATAGTATTGTGATAATAATGCTATTTTCTTTTATGGAAAACATTAATATCATATGATCCTCACCTCACATTGAAAATGACAAGGATTAAAAAATTAATAAAACATCCAAGACAACTTGTTCTAGTGATTGATGATTTTAGGATTAATTTGTGGAATTAACATCTTGGGAAGGGTTTTTGATATAATTATTTCTCATCCCGAAGAGGATTAATCTCTCAACTGTATTTTAATTATTTTTTTAATTCTTGAAAAAAAAATAAATTTTGCTATAAAAATAGAACCGAATTTGAGAAATTTGGACTAATCTCTTAGTTGGTAGACTATAAATGTTATACATTTATATCAGCAGGTGAGTTGAGAGTTCGTTGGAATTTATTTCAAACTTTCAAACCACCAGACTTCAATAGATTAGGGTTGAATCATCCTCTGCTCTATTAGAAAATAAAAGTATTGCTAGCCGGTATTTACTCCATCTATCAAGATCGAATCACTTCACTTATAAAGAAAAAGTGTCGAAATATTTGTTTCAAAATTCGTTGGTAATTCACTTTAGAGTTTTTGCACTTCATGGCATTTTTAATCTATCGAATAATTCAATTTATAAATTACAACTATTAAACATTATAACTTACAAAATCATTATTTTAAACCCTCCATCTACAAATATAAAAATTAAAATACTTATTTGATAGTTATAAAATGTGGAAGTTTTGAGTGATTATTTTGTTTTAAAATACAGGTTGTCTTTTATTTTGTTTAGAATTAATTAATTATAAAAATATTGATAAAATTTATATATCTGCGGGTCCCTTTTTCTCTTTCGCTTTGATGGTTGCTGTCCTATATATAAATCACATATATGAAACGAAATTAAGCACAAAAGGAAAAGAAAAACCTCTAAATATTGAGTTATGGAAAGCATGAGCTCTGCTTCAGTACTATCCCAACAAAGGTAACATAAACATATCTCACTATTATTTCCCTTCCCTTTCCTTTCATTGCACTTATCTTTTTTGCTTTTCTGGTTTTTGAAATTTTTTTAGAATGCTTTTAGTGAATCGAATAAAGAATGGGAGCTTTCACCCTCATCAACTGGACTAATTTCATTGGGCATCTCTAGATTTTTATGAAGATATAGAAACATTTTAATTATCTTGGCATACCAATTTCAGGTTAGCAGGGAAAGTGGCTATCATAACTGGTGGAGCAAGTGGAATTGGAGCGAGTACAGTACAATTATTCCACGAAAATGGGGCCAAAGTTGTAATTGCAGATATTCAAGACAATTTAGGAGAAGCCATTGTTAATAAGCTTGGTGGTAATAACATCTCCTACATACACTGCGATGTTGGAAAGGAAGATGAAATCATCAATCTTATTGACA
Source organism: Jatropha multifida (assembly GCA_948099535.1). Lineage (NCBI taxonomy): Eukaryota > Viridiplantae > Streptophyta > Magnoliopsida > Malpighiales > Euphorbiaceae > Jatropha > Jatropha multifida. Next base: position 17,695 of record CANUEX010014784.1, read on the forward strand.
CTACAATTTCCAAATATGGAAAACTTGATATTATGTATAATAATGCAGGAATTATAGACAAGCCATTTGGTAGCATTTTGGACAGTACAAAATTAGAATTAGACAGATTGCTTAGCATAAACTTGGTTGGTGCATTTCTTGGAGCCAAACACGCTGCTAGGGTTATGATCCCACAAGGTAAAGGTGTTATATTGTTCACTTCTAGTGCTTGCACTGCAATTGCAGGACTTTCAACAAACACATATGCAATTACAAAATATGGGATTTGGGGCCTTACAAAAAATTTGGCAGCTGAATTAGGGCAAAATGGGATAAGAGTGAACTGTATTTCGCCTTTTGCGGTGGCGACCTCCATAAGTGGAGAGATTTCTGAAGAAGGAAAAGTTATATTTGAAGAAGCAATGGGTGCAATTGGTAATCTTAAAGGGCACATTTTGAAGGCAGAGGATGTTGCAAAGGCTGCATTGTATTTGGCTAGTGATGAAGCCAATTATGTGAGTGGACTTAACCTTTTGATGGATGGAGGGTATAGTGTTGTTAATCCTACGATGAGAAATGCTTTTTTCCCTTCCAACTTATGAAGAAATGCTTTATTTCTGAATTATATTGAGATTGTTATAAAATAAATGGATGTCCTATATGGGTTAAAAGTCGGGATTCTTAATTATTTTAAACTCTGTATTTCTGATTCGTGCAAGATTCTATAATGGTTCCACTTAGATAACTATATATATATATATAGTTTCTCATCAATAATGAACACACTCTCATATTTTGCTCTTTATTCTTTTTCTTTTTTTTCTCTAATTTTATATTATTTTATAATACGTTATCAGCACGATTATTCTAGTGCGATTTTTCAAAGGAAGGATTTGCATTTACGACAATCAAAGTTAAGTTGCTCCAAGAGAATAATTTTCGTTTGATTAAAATTATCAAAGAAAGATACAATATCAAAGATATTACAAATAAATGCATTTATTGTTGCAAATCTTGCAAAACTATAAGTTGTTTTAATTTTTCAATATTAAAGTTATTGTTATTATTATAATTATTACTATGTATTGCGTATATTATATTTGGAGCTATATTAACCCTTGATCTAATATTATCAATCACATTTATACCTAGAATATGCTCTTGAAGTAGTAATATTGAGAGAAGAAGTTTTACAATAAACTTTGAATTTATTTTATGTCCTTTGATTATTGAGCAAAGTATTAAGCTCTCAATTAATATTATGAAGTTTGTCTCTGAAGAATATGGAATTACACATAATAATGAATATGAGAGTAGTGAAATTCACTCAACTAGATTTGGTGCTTTCCCTGAAATGATATGAACAATGAAAAGATATACTTGTCATTGAGAATATTAATAAGATCACAATTGAAGTAATGATATTAACAATTATGGTAGCTACATAATTAAAAATAAATTTTACTACTAGAAGTGGTACAAATAAGGTAGCATATGTGGATGTTAGTTATATGCTTGTTGTACACCAAAATATTGAAAGACAAATTTGACTATGGTAGTGCAAGAGAATTTGAATGCTCCAGAAGAGCATATATTACTACCTAGTAGAATGAATTTTATACATAATGCATTATCTAAAGATATTCATTAAAATGAATATCATATAAAAATGACGGTTGAAATAAATATGATTGTACACCTAAAGTTTACAAATTTAAGTACTTTAATTATTTGGTATGATCGGTTGGACAATCCCGATCAATAACGATGTGAAAAGGAAAATTTAATTCTTGCATGGATATTTATTGAAGAACTAGAAGTTTCTTCAACTACAATGAACTTTTTTCATGTTTAGTATTTTTCTCATAGCAAATTAATTATTGAGCAATCAATAAGTAAAATTCTGATTGAACTACTGAAATGACCCGTTAATTTATTTTCAAAAGAATTTTTATTTAAAATTTAATTGTAAATTTTCACCCATGAGAATTGACGAAAAATAATATTTTATGCCACGAACCGAATCGAAAACCGAATTTAAATAGTCTAACTCAGTCAAAAAATCCTTAAATCAAATGGAATTAGGCAAAATCATTGGGTTAGACCAAATCGGTTCAAATTGAACCGAAACAATTTAATTAAAATAAATAATAATAATAATAATAATAATAATAAATAAAACAAAATAAATAAATAAAAAAACTCTCTCCTTCCCCGTTCCCTCTCTCTCTCGCGCGCGCAGCAGGCTCCCCTCCCCATTCCCCTTCGCGTCTCCGGCCAACTGGCCATGGAATCCGGTGATCGAGCACCCAGACTTAAAGTGCTCGACGAGAGGAGGAAGATGATGGCTTTGGTTTGTGTAATCGGTGCCTGAACTGGTGGAGATCACGATTGGAACGCAGTGATGGCGAAGGAGTTTTCCGGCGATCTGAGCCGTTTCTAGCGACTCCAGGCCATGAGGTGGTCATCGATCGACTCCCCTTGACCACGCGAACGTTTCCCCTCCATTAATTCTGGCGATGGAGCAAGGAGAACGAAACCACCATGAAAGACGGTGGTGCAGTCACTGTCAGGGCCTTTTCCGGCCAAATAAGACACAAGCGGCACAAATTGATCACCGATTCTGAATCCCCACAGAATTTCGAACATTTTGATGTAAAGATCACCCAATTCTGGGCAAGTCCGATTTTTCGGCCACCATGCACGGCGGCGGTCCGGCGAGACCTCCAAGAACGTAGAATGCTACATTTCACGCGCTGAACCCGAATTCGAAGTCCGATTTTCAATCGGTATAATTTATGTTTCAGTTATTTAAATCCAGTATAAATTCGAAATAGGAAATTAATACTGTTAAATTAAATTGGCTTAATTAAAATTAAGTGAATTACATGAAAATTAATTGCGAAATGAATTTCTAAATTCATTAGTGAAATTAACCAATTTAAATGGATTACAAACAAAGGTGAAAAGGATTTATAAATTGGGAAAAAATATAAAATTAAGACAGTTGAATTGTTAAAGGTAGAACAATATAAATACCGAAATTGAAATTAAGTGAAATTGAGATTGGAGATTGGGAAATGACTGTGAATTGCCCGATGGAAGGGCTGTGTATTGTGATGTGTAAAATTTAGATAGAATTAATATAATGTATGAATTATTTTGGAATAAACCGATTAAATATATACATGTGCATATGTGTATAAATGATCTTAATAAATTGTAATATTAAATAAAAAAATAAATTAATAAGAAACAAATTAGCTAATTAAACACAAATTGTTTATATTATATTTATTTGATTTTAGTAACATATTTAGAAATGAAATT
>CANUEX010014823.1:0-20524 GCA_948099535.1 Jatropha multifida
ATATATATAAAACAAAAATCACACTTTCATATTTATTATATATATATATAAAAATATATATATATATATATATATATATATATATATATATATATATATATATATATATATATATATATATATATATATATATAGCTTAAATTACTTAGAAACCATCATTTAGAAGAGCAAAAACATGCCTTACCCACTAAAAGGAGGTTCAGCCTCTTTATGAAAACAAAGGAACTAACTTGAAATCACTACTCAAAACCACTAAATTCATTACTTGAAACAATTAACCATAAAACCCATTTTTACACATTCAAAACCTTCTTTAAGACTTGATAAAATGTTTAAACACTAGAATTCAAAGAAGAGGTTTTAACCATCATCAAATTGCTTATTAACAAGCTCATTTAAGTTAAAATTAAGCATAGAGATAAAAGAAAACATAGTGTCCTTCACCCACCATAGGTTTGGCCACTCTTGTAAATAGAAGGGGAAATGCTTTCTTTTCAAAATAAATGCACTTACTTAAAAGAAAACCTTTCAAAGACTCATTAATCATCAAAGAAAACAAAAGTAAGAAGCAAATCAAAAGGGTCATCCTCTTGGAGAGGTTCGGCCACTCTTAGTTTAATGGGAAGGAAATGTTTCTCTTCCCTTCCAAGCATTTTATCATGCTTAAGAATCATGGAAAATCAAGTTAAAACATTCAAATACTCATTTCCCAAATCAATTCACACAATACTCAAAATTTCATTCAAAATCTAAAAATTGAAACTTGAAGAAAATGAAAGGGGAAATGAAATAATAATGCAGTAACCTTATAAACAAGCTTGAAGGAGTTGAGAAAGCCTTAATCTTGGGCTTTTTCCTTCCCTTTGGTAGAGGGTTCTCCAAGTAAGAGAAATTCACATTAAAATCAAAAATTGACATAAGAAATAGATGGAGCATAATTTAATGCATCATCAATTACAAGTCTAAACCTTGAATTCTACTTATTAATTCACAAAACTCAAAAATCAAAACTTAACTTTTCTTGGTAGAGACTCAAATTCCTTAACATAAAACTTCAAATTCTTACTCCTAAGCTTGAGTCTTAGTGTTTGTTTGCTATTTCAAGGCTTAAACTAGGTGATTTGGTGAAGTTTGGAAGTAGAGAAGTGAGAGAAAATGGAAGAAAGAAGAGAGAGAATTTGGCATGGAGAAGAGAGGAAGAAGATGAGTGAATAGTGTTGATGAGTTGTCCACCTTTAAGTAGAAAAGTCAAACATGATTACGATACTTACTTTGAATGTTCTGAGAAATATTAAACATTGATGATGATGATGATGTATATTTGCATTGGAAATTCAGATTGAAATTAGTTTATATATATTTGTACTGGAGATTGAGATTGAAATTAATTTATATATTGAAGTTGTTGGATGAATATTTGAGGATTGTGAATTGGAAGTATTTTTGTGTTCACAGATTTTAGTTAAATTTATTTTGTCGAGAAGACTCTTGTAATGTTTTTAGGAATAATTGCAATTTTGGTATATAAACTTTGCCATTTTTTCTATTTTGGTGTATAAACGGAAAAAGTTGACAATTTAATGAATGAACTATTAATTTTTTTAACAATTAAGTGGATTTTACACATGTGGATAGCCGAAAATCCTTGTAGGATGATATGAGCCCACTTATTCACTTGGTCTTTGTTTAGTCAGCGCTAAATAGGAATCCACGTGGCAATCCATGTGGATTGCACTAACTAATAATAAAAAATGACAAACTTGTCCCTACCTCTTTCTCTACTCCTCATTCACTCTAACACTAACTCGAGCAATCCCAAAAGATGTTGGTTTTATAGTTCAAAAATCATAATCACATCCTTTGCCTTCTATTTGCTGGAAAACCTGATTAAATTTATGTATATTGTGAGCTAATTGATCAATAATAAAACCTATAAAGAATTTAAGGGTACATATTTTCCTTCTTTACCATTCTCACTTCCATCAAGGTATTTACAGACACCATTACAACACAAAATCCCCCCCCAAAAAAAATCCTTTTCTCTTTTCTATTTATATCCCAATCCAAATCTCACCATACAAATTCAAAGCAAATAAATATCAATCCACACCAACACAAGAATCGAAAATAATGCTTCAGAAAACACAAATAAACCAAGATTCAAGAAGAAGAAGAAGAAGAAGAAACAGGAAAAATTAGAGTGCACTGAACTAATATTATAAGATCCGTTGGATATGGCTTTTGCGCAATGAAAGAATTTGAAACATAGAAAAAAATGACACTAACAATACATTTCCATCATCAACCTTTTTCCTTCTACTTCTTTCCCTTTCTTGAATTTTTTCATTCTTCAGTTTTAGAGAAAGAAAAAGCAATAGATTTAACACGAGTAGACGAAGAGTCTCTCATAGAATCAAACCAATAACCATTATTAGTTTTAATTAAGAAAAGAGGAGAGAAAGAGAGAAGATTAATTAGGGGGGAGAGAGAGAGAGAGAGAGAGAGAGAGAGAGAGAGAGAGAGAGAGAGAGAGAGAGAGAGAGAGAGAGAGAGAATAGAGGAGCCAAGATTAATCCGCTTGAATATTTTTGTGAGGACCACTGTTGTGACGGTGTTGGTGGCGGCAGCGGGTGATAAGGTGAAAGTTTCACTTTTAGGTTTAAAGAAATTGCATATTTGAAGGGGTTTCCTTTGGAATCAGCATCTGATATTTTTAACAATTTTATTTTCTTAGGCTTTTGGGGTTTCGCCATTGGAGATAACAGAGATGACATATGATATTTTTACCAGTTTTGTTTTCTTGGGCTCTTGGATTTTCGCCATTACAGATAATAGAGATGGATTGAGAGAGAAGGAGAAGGTGTGGGTTCTAAAGAGAAGGTAGGGGTAGGTTTGTCATTTTCTGTTATTAGTTAGTGCAATCCACGTGGATTGCCACTTGGCTTCCTATTTGGCACTGACTAAACAAAGACCAAGTAAATAAGTGGGCCCATATCATCCTACAAGGATTTTCGGCTATCTACGTGTGCAAAATCCACTTAATTGTTAAAAGATTAATAGTTCATTCACTAAATTGTTAATTTTTTCCCTTCATACACTAAAATAAAAAAAAACTGTGAAGTTCATGCATCAAAATTGCAATTATCTCTTTTTTTAAGATTATCTAAAATATTTTCAAAATTAAAATTTAAGACTTACTAAACTTGTGACACCTGTAGCACTTCTAATTCACATGTTTAGATTTAAATTTGATATGTGAGCTAAGTTGGTGTCTAATGTGGCAATCACCATTATAAACTTAATGACGAAATAATTATTTTTCTTTAATATTTAAAACTTTATTTGAAACAAATAAATTCTATAATTTTAAGAAATTTATTTGGAAATTTATAATTTTATATTTGAAAATGAAAAAAAATATAAATTTCAATTTTGCAATTCAATTTTGTAGAATTGAACATATTTAAACCAAATTTCACTAAAATAGATAATTATGTCATAAATATATGTAATGAGTATAAATAATGTGCAAAACAATAATTTAAGAATGAAGAAAATATTTTTAAAAATTTTAATGTTATTGGTGAGAAAAATATAGGAATCATTTTGAATATATTAACAATTAAATAATAATTTTAATTGTCTTTGTTAAAAAATCTTTATATTATTAAAATATAATTAATTATTAATATTATTAATAATTAAAAAATAATTACAAATGTAAACAATCCACATAAAAAAAAGTTAACAAAAAAAGGAAAAGAAAAAGAAAAAAAATTAAAAACATAAATAAATAAATAAACAAAACCCAAAACTGACAAAACCAGAGAGTAAGGGAGATCCATTGTTTTCAGTGAAAAGAAGAAATAAAAAGCAAAAACAGATTGTAGCAGTTGTGCAAGCAAAGAGACCTTCTATATACTATCTTGTATACCCATTTCTTCTGCTACAATTCTTCGCCTAACCCCTCTCTTCATAGTTTATCTCTTAAATCTTGATACTTAGTTGATAGTCTTTTTTATTTTTTTTTGCTGGGGATGCGATGCGATTCTTTAAGAGGATCGCGGGTCTTCTTGGGTTTGTCAGAGACGAAGGCGGCCACGAAGTGAGAGACCAACAACAAGAAGAAAATGACGAAGATCATAGAAACCCCCACAACCACCACCCCAAACACCACGAAACTGGGCTTCCCCGTAAAGGCTTCAGCGTCCCTGTTCAGGTTTCCGTTGACCGCCCACAACTCGGCCCACTTATCCTCCCTTCTAGCTCCGGCGATGGTGGCGTTCAGGTCTGTCTTCTCCATTTTTGCTCTTAACTTCAATTTTTGTTTTGTTTTATTCATGGCTTTTTGCGGAGAATTCTTTGGATGGTTTTGAAATTTTAGGATTAATTTGAAAGTCTAATTGGTGGTGTTTAGGGGGTCATTGATTTTTAGTGATTGATTATTATGCTTTGTTTGGATTGTTATTAGGAACATTTAGAATCTCCATTACGATTTGAAAACAGCAAGCCTAAATTTCAGTAGGAATTTTCATTTTTTTTTTAAATTTGAGTGGCGGTTGACACTTGGGAAATTAATGATGGAAATGAATGGATGAATTTCATGTTTATGGTCTGATGTTTGTATTACCATTAGCAAGAAGTAAGAATTAATTGCATTAGAGTGCTAAATCTAATTTGCAAGACTGAGAAATAACTGCTACTTTCAGAGATGCTGATTTTGTTCTTCCAAATGGGATGGATAAGTTCAGTAGCAGCTGTTGATGTTCTTTTCTTGTTCTCTTTTCCATCCGTAGACCTATTACATATATTATAGGTCTCTTTGGCATTAATTTGAGTTGACATTGAGAAACTACATAGATTATGAAAGTTTATTTTTAAGGCAAACTTCACATGTTCTAGCCATATAAGCTTTAAAACAACTAAACGACACCCTCAAACTACTTTTCCAAATGAATGACATCTAAACTGTTGTTTTTTGGAAAAGCAATTTCAGCCGCACCTCCAAATGAGCTCTATGCATTTTGTGGCGACTGCTGTAACAAAACTCATTGTGAAAACCGTTTGGTACTTGGGTCATGTCACCCATTAGTTTCTAAGCAGGTTGTTTTTTTTATCATGGTTCCAAATTTCTTTCCTTAAGTTCTGCCCAAATTGTGCTTTGATATGTCCAAGTGACTTGCAGTATACGATGCTTTAGTGCTTTTTTAATAACTATGGTTGGTCTTTTATAGAGCTGATTTCTGGTTTCTTGTTACTTGGTGCAGAATGATGCATTAACCTTGAATCATTTGATTAGCACACTCAATGGCGTTTTACTTTATTTTGATAGTAATTACAGTGTTTAAGTTTTCAAGTGATTTCTATAAATTATTCCTAGGGAAATGGAGATGCATGTTTCCTTGTAATTTCAACAGAAACAGATATCAGAGTTGTGCGTTTGATGCTAAATGTTGCGTTAACCCCATCGTGAATTAGACTTCAGGTTTACAGGTTGAAGAAGTTGTTTTTGTGATTCAGTAATATTGAGAGCAATAAGATTTATAGTTTTCTAAGCAAGGATTTTGAGCAAACAAGCAATTGTTTTTTTTTTAATATTCAGTTGTACAACATTACTGCAAAATTCAATAACAAATTATTTCGTGGGGTTTGTTGGGCTTTGGAGTATTTGGATAAGTATTAGAATAAATTTGACATTGGACCCATTGCCACACAACTCCACCAAAGATATGATCCATCCTTTTCCAGAAATGCTGCGTGTGCACATTCACACAGTCTGAGAGGATTTTGTTCACCCATCACTGATTTGCTGGCTTCCTCATTTGCAGAACTTCTTGCATGGGCAGTGGTCAAAGTTGCCTTTTTCACTTATAAATTTGACGAAGGAATGACATTTTGCTATAGGTTCTAATTTTATATATATGATAAAAAGGTTGTATGTTCTTGGCATTTACTTCTTATGGTCTTTACTCCTATTGTTTTTTGGGTTATGATAGTATGTTTTTTTTGTCCAAACAAATGAGGTTTGATGCAATGTGTGACTGGCTTGAAAACGGAAGCATGGAAAAGTGGAAATGGATGCGGGGACACAGTACTTTTAAAAATATAGGAGACGGAAATGCGGGAAAACGCGTAATATGAAAATTATAGGGTTATATTTATAAAAATTATTATAAACCATTAAATATATTCAACAACAAGTCGAATCAAAATAACATTTTATTATATTTAAAAGAATTATAACTTCTATACTCATAAAAATACATGTTGTGTGAAGTTGTATTTATTTATGTATTTATTTTAATTAGAGAAATAAGTTTTGGAGAGTTTCCAATTTACTGAAACGTATTTAGGAGAGGGAAACGTGTTTCCAAACTATGCAATTTATGGAAACGGTCCCAAAATGTTTCTGAGGATTTTCTAAGCATTTCCATGTAGGAAACGTTTCTGAAATGCGGAAACGACAGCCCAAGAAAGTTTCCGTGTGCAACATAGCTAAGAGCAATATGATAAATTCATAAAGGTGGAAACATTCCTATGAGACTTTGAAAAGGGAAAACACATTTGGTGTAATGCTCTCCACCACCAACGAGGCTGGATGGATGATATTGGGTCTTAAGTTAGCTCTAGTGGTAAACTAGGAGGCGGACATCATACTCTAGCCAGAGGGGAGATGTCTCCATAGGGGAGGAGTCCATGGAGACTATGGGACTAAGACGCCCATAATTCGAGTGTCTCCTTGACATGAGGTTTCTTACAGGGGAAAAATATCTGGCACACAATGCCCACAAGGCCTTGTGTTTCGCCATAATTGGATTGTCTGTTGTGTTGTAACCCTTGATTGGAAGTAGTCCTCAGTATTTGGTACTTGGCTAGGCTAAAATCAGTCAAGTTTAGGCTCCAAACAGGGAGTAAGGTCGTTGTACTGGCCTTGTAATATTTCTTATTAGAGTAAATGTTTGTTACTGTTCTGCAGCAAGAAGTTGATCATTACTTTGAGCTTGGTCATATTATACTTCCGTTATAAGTATGCAATGGGAAAAGCAATGCAATGTGAAATAACATGTTATTTGGCGAACTATAAAATGTGAGCTACCATGTGATTTGTGATACATAAAACTTTGGTTAGTGCAGATGCTAGTTGCAAACTTGCAAACTTGCAAACCGTGAGCTAAAATTTAATATTGGATAAATCCTAAGGAAAAAAAGAGCTGCTGGGCTGGGGGGGGTGGGGGAGGGGGTGGGGAAGGAATAAAAATACATCAAGATGCTCTTAAGGCTATAGAAATGCCCATAAAAGTTCATGCATTACCTAGTTGATTGTTGTGAGAGAAACTCAGATGAAACTGAGATAAAAGGCGAGATAAAAGGCTAGAGAACAATCTAACGAAAATGACCCAATATCCTAAGCTACCCTTAGGACAAATGAAAGTGGGCAAAACTTTGTGGTTGTCATTGTGGTAGCCACTAGTGTGCACCAACAGAGCCTGAGGCGACCCATGAGCCGGAATCATTCTTGGGTTAGCCAATAGAGATTGAGGTAATCAATAAGATGCTATGATAGATGATCAAATTCGAGATGTAAGAGGCCTGAATGAGGTTGAGATTAGCCATGTTGTGATAGGATTTTCGTAGTAGCCACAAAGGTGTACTAATGGAACTTGAGGGCACCTAATATATAATGCTTGCAAGTAAACGGAAATCAATAGTGGACAAGAAAACAAAGTGAGTTGTACCAAAGTTGACAGGCATCATCTAGAAGACAACCTAAAGGGTTAAGGAAGGTGACGCTTACAGTACAAGAACGCAGTGCCTGACCATGTGTAAGTGGAGTGGTAATCTCTTACCAAGCAGTGGGTATTAGAACTATCACAGGCAGGCAATAAGAACGTCATCTGGGTGAGAGTGATTAGCTCTAGGAGTACTTGTGATTATGGAGAAAGTGATAGTTCATATGTCTGCCATGAGCAACAAGAGGTTGTAGTCAAAGATGTTACTTTAGTATGCTTCTTTTGTGCCTTTATTCTAAAAATAGTATTATCACAATGGTGCAACAAACATTATTGATTTCTAAAAGTAGTATTATCACAATGGTTCGACAAACATTATTGATTTCCATAGTCATGTTTATCTTGTGGTTTCTGTTGCTTTGTTGTTTGTATCTTGTAAGGAATGCTTCTCTTGGCACTTGTGCATAATGATGATCGATGAGTGATATTAACAAGGATGTCTGTCATTTAAGTGGGGAAGAGGGATAGAAGTAATAATAGTGTTTTACCAACACATTCAGGTGGTACTTGCATGAAATCAAATGATAAAAGTAGTAATGGAGAGTGTTGCAAACAATGAGCCCCTATACATGGTAAGGTTGGGAAATCAGAGGAAAAATCTGATCTTCTAACAAATATTAATAGAAAGGTTGAGAAAAACTTTGGGACTTTACTCGCCTATGTGGTTCTTCAAGTGGTTTCCTCACAATCCTTTGAGGCTATGTGAAAAGTGTTGCATTGGAATTCTGTGCTTAATGGCGGGGACAGAATATCAAGATGGATAATGATGTGGAATTGGAAGAGGAAGAGGATGTTGCTTCCAGGCGATGCAGATTTGAACAAGGGGGAGGCTGAGTGTCCTAATATCCTTCTCTCTCATAAAGAAAGAGATGTCTGCCTAAACCTTGGTGAACGTCCTTGATTATTAAACTCCTTAATAGGACTACAGGTTATGATTATTTTGTTAGACCACTTGAAGGCTCTTTGGGTGTACAAAAGCAGCTATGGAGTGTGAACTTGGGATATGATTTTTATCTAGTTAAATTTGTGAATGATGATGACTTAATCATGCCTATTTGGAGGCCCTTGGTTGCTGATCTTTATTTGACAGTGAGAAGATGCCATCTAAGCTTGCATACAGAAGGAGGAATAGGCAGTCTTTATCCGGGATCCATCAGGCGGCAAGTTAGAGAATAGTAAGCAGCTCCAGTGTTTAGGAGAGAAGGATGCGGAGGTGAATTAACGGTTGTACTGAGAAGAAAAGTAATAAATAAGAAGTTAAAGAGAGAATGAGAAAAGAATGAAGCTAACAACAAGGATTAAAACTCCCAACTGAAATTATATGAGGTTTTTTTAGCAAGAAAGAAGTGATTATAATCAAATAAGGTGATACCTAAAGGTTTGGTTCTCCAAATATGGATTTGATGTTCGCTAAGGAAAATACAATTGATATTCTGACCCAATAAGAAAGGTGTTAAGGAGAGGTGGAGCCTCCTTAATGAACTAGTTTTTAGTCAACAAGTCAAAGCCATCTAAATGGGCCCATTAAAGTTGAAACTAATTTTGAAATGCTACCATTAATTTCAGAATAAAAAACCAAATGCTGCCTGTTCCAAATTTTTAATTGTCAATTGCCCATTGTTGGGAACTCCAAGTTGGTAAAGCATAGGCATGTAATTTGATCATGTTACATCTAAATAATGTGAATATAATGAATTAAATGTAAATAAATATAATTAGTCTTGTGCATAATGGGTGAAAATGATTTATTAATATTACATTCTGATATAATTATGATATAGTAACAAGGGCATTTGAAATTAATTTCCATTTACATTTATCGGTTCACATTATTTCTTGTTTATTGTGAAATGGCATACAGCTTAGGTTTGCAAGACTTCACTAATATAAACTATAGCTAATTTTACGTTTTAATTGCACTTTGCATGTTTGACTGGAATTTTTGGTGCATCTAGCAAATAGTGGTGTGCCAAAAAGATCCGGAGAATTGAGCAATTACTGGTTCTGGGCCAAAAAAGGAGGTTGAAGATTTCTTTGGTTATTCTATACTTGTAACTAGCCATTTGCTATATGTAATTAGAGTTGAATTCTGCACTGCTAACAAAATTGCACTTGTTATTATTACATGAAATTGTTTTCCTATCTTCGTAGTTGTTAAAGGAGTGTGCCTCAAGCTCAAGGCCCAATTGTTGTTGGGTCTGGTGGTGGACTGCCATGGCTAGGCAGGTGACTTGTGGCATGCACCTTATTGTCTAGGCATATGCCTTTTTCTAGGTGCAAGATGATGTCATTTACATTTTTTTCTATTTTCTTGGGGTTATTTTATCTTTACTAATAATTTAAGGTTGATATTATATTTATGGTGTATTTCAATGTAGCACCCTCCCTTATTAAATGCAGTATAAAGTCTTAGCTTCGTTGTTGACATCCTATAAGCAATTTGTGGATTATGTTGCTTCCTGTGGTTGGCCTACAATGCCTTTACTTGCTTCCTTCTAGCTCGGAATATCTGCCCCCATGCAGCAAGTTGGTCTTTTAGGCTTGACTTTGTCCTGGAAGCAAAGCTTCTATGATGAGGCATTTCTCTCCTCCTTTATTGTCTTTGTTGGAGAAAGCTTGAAGAACTTATGGGTGAGCTTATGCTTACTCTCAACCTCTTTGATTGGTACCCCACCCACCAAAGTATTACCGCAATCACACACACACACACACACAAACAAACAAAAAAAGAGGTAAGCAGAGGGGACAATGCTCCTTAGGGCTTCCACAGCCTCCTTTCTCTCTCTCTCTCTCTCTTCATTCTTCTCTATGCTTCAATTAAATCTTTTTGTTTTCTTTTTTTTTTAGTCCTCTGTCCTCTCTCTCCAATCTCTCTACGCTTCCTCTCTCTCTTGTCCTAACATAGCTTGTGATTTTTTTTTCTTTCTGTTTTTCTAGCTCTTTGCTTGCTATAAAATGTGGATTCTAGTAATTCTAGCAGCAATAGTTTGTACTGTGGCAGACTATGAGACATCTCCAGCTTGTGCATTTTTAACGGTTCCATCACTGGCAAATACCTCGCTTACTGGATCCTCCCTCTTGCCCTCTCTCCCAGCACAGCACATGCATGTGTACTTTGCTTGTCCACTACATTTTTAAGTGTGTTCTGGTTAGAGGTTCTGAACTGGAACTGTGAGGAACTGAACTAAAACTTGGTGGAAACCGGCCAGAAACAGATTGGAATTTGGCCGGACTGGCTAGAATGCCCAGTTAATATTTTTTTTGCCTGAAAAAACACTCATCAAAACCAGCCACAGTCTCACCAACTGTGAGGAACCAGACGGAAACCAGCCAGAAACAGATCAGAAACTGGCTGAAAAGCCCAGTTAAGAACTGTTTTTTTTTTTTCTCTCTCTCGAAAAAACTCTCATCAAAACCATCCAGAATCTGACCAAGAACAGGTGGAACTGGGATTGTCTCAGTTCATCTTTTATATGACTTTTGTGTAAAAAGTATCCATGTGCTTGTGCTTCTCTTATACAATACTTGTGTGCATGCAGTATACCTTTATTTTGTTAAGAATCTGGCCCCTAGGAGCAAATTAATCAAATTCCATTAACAAAATATTTAATATTGGACTTATAATAAGTTGGGCTTACCTTTAATATAAAATGATCTAAGCTATTTTGGTTGGTTCACCCTCTTCATTATATGCTATCCAATACGGGATTACCACATATTTCAACTATTTTATTGCCTTCATTAAGAATCACACTCTAGTTTGTTGTAGGGTTCATGGTTTTTCTGAAAGGCATATTGAATCTTGAGCAACAAAGGTTACCCATGTCATGTCTACCAGGCAGTGTTCATCACTTGGTTTTATCCTGTTTTATAGACTCTACTGCAGTATTTGGCTCGTGTCCAGTTTCCAAATATTATGCAGTAATAGACTCATAGTTTTGACTATGTCATATTTGCCATTTATTATTGAATCTCATGCCTTAAAAGTATGTTAAAATATACTTGAATCTTTGTTCTAGGGTCTGAGATGGCATGCAAAGCGCCTCAAGATAGATGAAGATGGAGACGTGGCAGATGAGTTCCTTGAAGAGGTCTTACCGCATACATCTTCCACTGTTGATGACCACCATAAACCATTACCGAGGTTTCAAGTGAAGCTAAGTGCCCGGCCAGCAAAAATCAAGAATCAGGTTATTTCTCAAGGCGGAAAAATCCAACAGTGTGTAGAATATCGAGGTAGATTACAGTGGGTATGATTTATCTGGCCAGTGAACTTGAGGTTTGTGCGTTTGGGTTTTATCAATTTAAGTCTGTAGCGTGAGTAATGCAACTAATTCTTTTAGATTAGATTTGTGGTTTGTCAATTTGCCATGAACTGTGGAAACCCAATCCCCACATATCGTATTAATGTGTGTTACAAGGCTTTTACTAAATTTGTTTAATCGGAACATCAAATACAGTTGACAAATTGTCTGGGCAACTTTGCTTTTTGCAAAAAAGGAAAGAAAAAAAAGAAAAAAAAAAAAGAAGAGAATAGAAAAGAAAACAACCAGAAGAAAATGTATTGTTTGAATGTATGATGCACTAATTGATCTCTGTAAAGTGTAGACACCAAACAAATGAAAAAATTTCTGTGGGGGCTCTGTTCTCATGTTCTCACCCAATGCATCGTCTCGTGTTTGTTGTTTGTTTCTGCAAGATCAATCTGAATGAATTAAAACAAACAAGTTGCTTATGCTGATGAGTACATGATCTCCAGACGCATGATTGGCATTTAGATGTTTGTCATTGTTCACTCTTGAATCTTGATCTGTTATGTTCTTATTAAAATTTCATTGTTATGTTCTTATATTATAAATGTTGAGCGCTAAAGTATTGTTGTTTATTTTCCATCTCTTTTATTAGTAGTATATATGGAGTAAATAAAAGAAAAATATACTTGAAAGCTTTGAAGTCTTTCTTGCTCCTTATTGACGCATTGAACTCATCAGAGAACACGAACCATCTACATACACACCAGACACACACGGAGGAGATAAAAAAGGGATATAATAATGTCTAAACGTACTTATAACCTGGGGGGTGGCCTCCTAAAGGGTATGTAGGAACAGTTGTTCCAGCCATGGTAGCTGTAGTTCCTACAGGCTGATGTGCATGTGTTCCAACTACAGGATCTACTGCAGTTGGATAGTGGTGTGTATGGGTTACTCCGGGAAGATGATGTGCTCGCCTCTCGCTCAATTTCTCCGCAGCATGCTTAGCTTTTTCTTGATGCAATTTCATCTTAGCCTGAGCTTCTTTCGCCTTTCTTCGCTCCTTTGCTATATCTTTTTGTTCACGTGTCCTTGCTGACGCTTTCTCTACCTGCAACATTTTTATCAGCCTTCGATTAAATTCAGCTCATGTTTGGCAAGCCATATGGGAATGTGAACGTAATTGTAAAATGTAAACAAAATTATAAATTTGCATATTATACCTTTACTTCAATATGAGACGTTAATTTATCACTGAATTTTTGCATCTACCAAAATTAATTAATTATCCAAGATTAATTACTATACATTGAAAATACTAAACTTAGTACTTCCTCGGTTATATAATACTCCCTATGTCTCAGCATATAAATCGTAGTGATTATTTTTTCTCAAAATATAAATGGTTTTAAGTGTTTTAAGAAATAATAAATGATATTTTTTCAATGTTACACTTATTTTCATAAGTAACCGTTGGTTTTGAGATTGAAGATAATTTGAGGTTTTATTATAATACTCTCGATTTTATTATAATCTAGAAGAATCAATTAATTTTTATTAATTATTATGCAAAAACCTTAAACGACTTATATTTTGGAACAAACATATTACTTATTACAGTTGGAATTTCACATCTCTTAATAAAATCATTAAATTTTATATAAATTATAATAAATTATTAAGTAAGTCGACTATATTACACTTAATTTAAAATTAATTCTAAAAAAATATAAATTGAAGTAATAGTTATTAGTCATATACAAAGCGTAAACATTAGAAAAAATATTTATTACTCTTTAAAACTATAAATGTGATAAATATTTTGAAATAAACCATTTTTTCAAATATGATAAGTATAATTTGAACATGGTAAATATTCACATTTTCAAATTTCAAAATTATTATCAATAAATAATAACATTGAAAAATGGAGAATAATTGACAGAAATAAGAAAGTTTTTTTTGAAGGAAGATAGAAATACTAAAGTCAATTTTAATAAGCAACATTAAACATGAATACAATAGAAATTTAACTAATTTATTAAAATGGTAAATAGGCTATAATTTTAAACAAATAGAAAAAAGAAAGTAACAAACGAAAAAGGGAAATGTGCTTATCAATCGGGATAGAAGACTCTGATACTATATTAAATTATTTTTAGTGTAATTATTTTAATTTTTACTATAAAGCTTCTGATCAAATTATATCGTATTTCAATAATTTTTAATCAAAAGTTTTAAAATATTTTTATAATAAATGGTGATATGTTAGAAAACTAAAACTTATAATAGTTTAAATTTTGCATAAACAAAAAGTTCTGAATTTATGTTATAAATCTTATTGTTTTAAATGAGATTTAATTAGATACTTATTTTTCTTATTGAATTAAAAAAATAAAATAAAATGAAAGAAAAAAGAATACATATTTAATACCTTTTCATCAACTTTGGCTCTGCATATGGTTATGTGCTTCTTGGCAGCACTAACCATGTTACTGATTTTTTCCTTAGCTGATAGCATCTTTCTGTTTGTTGGGAGAAACGACTCTCTTTGTTGGAAAAAATATACACAACGATTTATGTAGTGAAAAGAAGTTAATTGGAGCTAGCCACGATTGATTTCCACGTGCCATGCATGCAACAACCGTGCTTTTCTTGTGGCGACAGGTAGCTACGCTCCGTTTTTAAAACTGGACATTATTTTAACTTAAACCGACTTAATGATTGGGTTGCAATTTGATGGCTAAATTTAATTAGTTGATTTTCTTAAAAAACTTTATAAAATTTCTAAAAGCAAAATCGTAACAAAAAATAAAAATTTAAAGAACAATATTTATTAATAAATTTTATTATTTTGGAATGAAATAATTATTTTAAAATAATTTATATTTTGAGACAGAAAAAATATTAATTATTTAAAAAATAAAAGGAAGAGTTTTCTTTTTGTTGAAACTGAACTTGATTCAAGTCAAAGCTACAAGGACTCATAATGGACCATAATTTCTTATGCTTGATCTCTATGATGGCAAAGGTATAAATCATTTTTAGAAATATGCAGGTTATAGAAACTTCATTTCCTTTTTCTCATTCTCAATCAGATTATGACTTTTATTTTCTTACTGATACTTCACTTACCCATCAGATTTTGATTCTCATGTTATTCCAATACCTTATTCTGCTACTATAGCTACTTCATCATCCTCATCTACATCTTATTCTTCTTAGGCTTCACTAAATTTTTTCATCTCAATCTTCTTCTTCTCAAGATTCACTTCCTTTTACTGTTGAAAATGATAAGGGAAAATTATTATTACGTCCCTATAGAATTGGAAACACAAGTAGCCGATTCTTTATTTCATGAAATACGTTTTGCAGTCTTTACTTTTATTTTAGTCATATAATTGAGTCTTTCCGTCCAAAATTATTCATTTTTGCCATTAATTCAAAGTAAAAGGGCCTAAATAACCTTATAATAAAACAACAAAAATAAAGCTTAGAAAAAAAAAAAAGAAACTCAAACGTTCTCCCTCCCTCCCTTCTTGGAATATACTTTGCTTTGTTCTCTGTTAATTCACCTTTCTATTAAAGTTTCTCTATCGTCTCATCATAATCTCAGATTCATACTTTCTTATCCTACTCTTTATCGTGTTAATGGCCACAAAGCTTTTCTTTGAATTCCTTTTGAATATTACTCTTTCTATTCTTTGTTCCTTCCTTGTCGCTAAGCTCCTCTCTATAGCAACAGCCACTAATAATGACCATTATTTTGAAAAAATAACTACCCATTACCTTAATTTTGAACCAGAGTCTAAAAGTTTTGACTTTGAGATAAAAAGGAAATTTGGATTTGTTTAAAAACTTATAGGAGTTAATAAATTGGGAGAATCGATGGAGAATAAGTTTACCCGGCAAGAATTTTCCTCTAATGAAGGTATCAAATCGTTTTTTCATCTAATTGAAGATATAAAAATTGATGTTGATTTAACAGAGGAAGGTAATAGAGAAGAAAGTGGTTTATCTAAACTCAAAGAGAATTCAATTGCTACGAGCGAAACTAAAACTGAAATGAGTTTGATTTTAAAAGATTTTTTTTCTTAAGCTTTGTTTTTGTCATTTTAATTATAATATTATTTAGGTCTTTTAGCTTTGAATTAACGGAAAAAATGGGTCATTTGGAATGGAAGGACTTAATCATACGACCAAAATAAAAGTAAGGGACTAAAAAATGCATTTTATGAAACAAAGGGATGGATTAATTGTATTTTCAATTATACAGGAATATAACAGTAATTTTTCTAAATGATAATATCATCATCACTGGACATGCCACTAGACCTAGAAAAGGACACCATCTTACCTACAAGACCAACATTGCAATCTGAATTGTCTTACAGTAGTACCATCAGCTTTAGCATGTATACGTCATCCCATTTCAACAATCTTTTCTTATGATAAATTGTCACCTTCTTATAAGCGTTACATTTTTAATATTATATTTATTATTGAGTTTAAAACTGTAACACCCATTGTTTGATCTTGGAAGATTACACGGTGAGCGCCACATTCAGTATCGAATTACCGTCTTATCTTACTTAATAATAATAAATCATATATTATAGTGGCTAAGTTTTCATAAGGAGACAAGTAATTTTTTTAAAATAAGAGTTTAAGGAAATTTCTACGAAATTCGCAAGAGTTTTTCTTAAAAATAAAACTTGTCAAACAAATGAAAAAGATAGCACTTCCAAATATAATCCTCCAAACCTTAATACTACAAATCAATACAATAATTACGCAGCACTTCTAAATATCCACATCAGATCATCTTAAGTTAATTTTATCATATTATACGCCATCCATTCTCAAATCAATTACTAATAATCATACTCTTAGAATTCATATAAACATGATATTTCTTATTTAATAACTTAATTAATTTACAAACTTAGTGTATACAATCTCTTACAATATTTTTATACATGTCAAAATACATTCTATGCATGTCCTACCCAAAATAAAGTTTTTTTCCCTAATGCTACGCCTCCGGTCTTCATATAGCATCTATCGCTCTTAACCTGTGCATGTTAAAAATCAATACTATAAAACTCAGTGGTGCTAAATAACTTAACAATACCATAAATGAGATTGCCTAAGCAACAAACTTAAAACATAATTTAAAATACTTAATCAAATATAAAAATACCGAAGGTATACAAATCAAATCAAAATATTCTGAAAATCATAAATATGTTCATTCTTAAGAATAAATTCATAGTTTGACAAATATATTCTATAAATACAAATATGTTTCCATTTTCCTTTGTAACAAAACAAAACTTATACTTAGTTGAGGGCTCATACGTAAACTGAGAGAAATATAATCAAATTCGATTACGTAGATACAAATTTGGCATGTGAAAGCACCAATAGAGATTTGGCCTGTGAAAGCGCCATCGGATGTGACCTGTGAAAGTGCCAACGAATGTGGCCTGTGAAATTGCCACCCAATAATTGGCCTATGAAAGCACCACCGAATAATAAGCGCGTTCGCTTATTCAGAAAGACATCTAAAGCCTACCATATGATCATAACTTATAATATTATAGAGAGACATTAAAGCCGAGTATGGTCATTTACCGGAATAAATCTCATCTGACCATATTTCAACCATGCATACTTGAGCCCAAAATCAAATCTTTCATCTTAATTCATAATTTTTCTTAATGATCTTCTCATCATAAATCATCTCATAACTTAAAGATTTTTATTTCAAATACTCTTAACTTAAAACTTAGTAAACTTTCTTATTTTCATACTTATGCAAATCAAAGCTTATACTTTCAAAAAAATATATATACTTAAACATAACTTAAGAGACTTAAAAATCAATTAAAGAAAATGAAAACAAGCCTTACCACCCACCCTAGGGTGGAGTGGCCTCTATACATTCACAAAGGGAGGACATATTCCTCCTTCAAATAGTCTTAGTCTCAAAACCACGGAGGCCAAACTGGTCGAATTTGGTTAATGCAATCAATGTTGGATAGAACACTTATATAATTCATTAAAACTTTTACTTATACTTATTTGATCATAAAACCCAATTTACACAATTTAATAGTTATTATTATAAAATTCCTTAACTTACAACTTCATTAAAAATTCCTTAAGGCTCATACTTAAACATTTCAAGGCTTAACCCCTTTTATTTCAAAATTCACCAACTTACAACTTGCAAAAATTCCCACTTTTCATGCCAAAGCATTTAAACTTTCATTTCCAAAATTATACTTAGCTTTAAACTAAATTTTCTTACTTCCTCAAATCTTACAACTTATAAAAATTTTACCAAACTTCACACTTAGGAAATTAAAGGTTCATATTCAAAATATACTTAAATTACAAATCAAATTCACTTATTAACACTCTTTAAATGCTTACTAGTATATATATAAACATAAAACAATTCTCATTCATATTTAAGACTTTCTTTTAGTTCTCTAAAATCATAAATACTTAAGATTCAAAATGGAGATCTAAAACACCAATTAAATACTTATCAAATAACACTTAATAAAACCATAAAACATTACTTAGGATTAAGTAATCATAAAAACCCATTCTTCACACTTTCAAAGCATTCTTTATGTCATGAAAAATTCATAACGGACTTAAACAAAATGTAGCAATTACCATTCAAGAACACACTTACCAAATATCAAATTATAAGCAAATTTAGGTAAATAAATCAAAAGGGGACTCATGCCCTTCAACTAGAGGTTTCGGCCTCTTTTGGAAAAAGAAGAAAGGATTAATTCCTTTAACATTTAAGCATGTTACCATACTTAGAATTCATTCCAATTCTCATTAAACAAATTAAATATCAAAATTTCAAACATGAAATACCAAATTTCCAAAAATTCATAAAAAATCTATAAATTGCAAACTTTAAAAAATAAAAAAGAAGTAAAAGAATATAAGCACTAACATTATAAAATAAGCTCAATTGAGCTTAGAAAGCCTCACTTGAGCTTTCCCCTTTACTTTAGAGGAGGATTCTCCAACTTCTTCAAAGTAGTAGACAATTTATATCAAAATCAAGCAAACACAAAAAGAAGAAGATGGAGCATGATTTAGACATATTCTAGCTTATATTTGCTATGAAATTCACATTAAAACTCTTAGAACTAAAAATCACAACTTACTTGTTTAGTAGCTTTTCTCTACAAGTCTTAGTGTTAGCCTCCAATTCTCACTCCTTTAGCTTAGGTCTTAACATTTAATTATTAATCTATGGATTAATTAGGTGGTTTCGTGTAGTTTAGCGGTAGAGAAATTGAAGAAAATGGAGGAGAGAAAGAGAGAGAGAGTGGCGTTGGAATGGCTTGGAGAAAGAAGAGAGAATAGTGTTTTGATAAGTGTTGATTTTAAGTAGCAAAGTCAAACTTGGCTACTAATTTTATGTCAAATGAATGGCTAGGATGAAGTCTCTAGTATTCTCATCCAAGGGCTCTAAATATTCACCAAATAATTCTCCTCCAATTATTATTTAACTCCACAAATTTACTAAATTGACTCCATAAAAAATAATTTCTCAATTTTTCCTTAATATACCACACTAGAAAATACTATTCATTAACTACTTAAATTCTCCAAAAATATTCATGAAATATTTTCTACCCACCTAAATTATATAAACATACTCCAAATATATTAAATAAAATATAAAGCATCAATAGTAATTTTTCCAGATCGAAAAAATACAAAGTCTCGAACTGGTGGTACTATTCACAGACCGATAAACTTCTATTCACAAAATAATTTATTATTTATTTTTTCATGAAAAATTTATATCTTAACTTTAGTTAATTAAGACCAATTACATAAAATCTAAGTAATTCCACAAATATTAATTATGTTCAATATCATTATTGTCACGACCCAAAACCGTGGGCCGGACCAGCACTAGGACCTGGGTAAGCTTAAGGCCTCCAAGGCCCGTAGTAAGCCTAATATCTGATTTCAACACCATAGTTACATGAAAATATTCTACAAGTTGGCCCATTATATTTTTTTTTTTGTGATTCAAACTATCACAAGGCCTTATTTTATTCAACTCTCATTCTCATAAAGTCTTACATACACTTAACATTATTATTATTACAATCATAAATCTTAACATAACTGCGGATTTTCTACTACTGTTTTACTACAAAGAATTCTAAATAATTCTATCTTATACATTTACATAATCCTTTAAATAATCTCAAAGGAAAGAAGACTAACGCTCCAAATATATTCAATTGATTCACAATTTCCTGAAACAACATAAGGGATAAGGGGGGAAAAGGGGTGAGTATAAAACTCAGTGAATAATAACATATAATACTAAACCCACACATTCACACAAATGATACTTAAGGCATTCTAAATGGACATTCTCCATTCACACAATGACAATCATATCACCCACAAACAACT